>DXKC01004094.1:0-12406 GCA_031170775.1 Cymbopogon citratus
AGGTAAAACGAAGTTCGAGTTGGACATATAAGTATGAGCCAACTTTTTAGTGGTATGGAAGTAGCAGCGAATTTTCTTAGGGATATATACAGATAAAAGCCTCAAAGATCAGACATTCAGACGTGCGTGGTTCAGTGGTTATCGATCCGAGAGAGCGGCTTCAGCTCGGAACAGGCATACTACAGGTCTACCGAGTGCTGTATATGTGTGTCGACGTGTCCGTGTGGGTGTGGGTGTGCCTCGGATCGGACGAACCACACGCGTGTCATACAGGTCTATAAATACGCGTCATGCGTAGTTTCCTACAGGAAACGCATCCCGTTCTCCATAGTGTCTATACTGTATGACGATACTAGACGGCCCTCGTCACGTCCCGTGAGACGGAATATAAAGTGGCCGGACGGTCACAGTCAACAATTCCTGCCGCAGACGGCACACGGACGGCGAGTATTATTTGAAAAAAGTTTTATATTATTTCGTTTTTTTTTGACAAGAGGTTTTATATTATTTCGTTATTTTATTATTAGAAGATGCTGTTGTAACTGTTTTTTATTGTAAAGTCGACTAAACATACGATAGTTTAGTTTAACACTTTTCCTATCTTTCGGTTAAAATAAATTCCTCTCTTTTATTTTGTAACGTTATGTGCAGTGTGTCTCTTTGTCTGATTCTCTTCTGCTGTTTGGTTTATCATCCTTAGATTATGATAAATATTGATTATTTTTCTTGTAAAAGAGATATAGCAACTCCTTTAGTTTAGAACACCCAAAGAACTATTTTTTTTGAACACAGATAGTAGTCCGGCAGCGGATTCCAGAATTAGAATAGAAGCCCCGACGATTTCTTCTTTAATTAATGCTCGTGGATGGACTCTTTATATCACAAAAAAAAAAGACGATCGTGGTAGCACTCCCAGATGCAATGGCAAAGGAAATGGTGTGCCTAGGAATTAGTCGGCCAGTCACGTGAGGAGCACGTGGTGTATAGGAGTCAGGAGCTGCGTGCATACAGAGTTCCACCATTCCTGCTGTCAGCATTGCATCCCTGAATTCTGGTACGCGTACATGCAGATGCGGCCTAGCCATCCGACCATCGGTGGGAGACGGAGCCAAAATTACCAGGCTGTGCGGGCGCATCATCTGGAAGCAGCGCGGGAGTCACCCGCGATATCGCGGCGATGCAAGGGCCGGATCGGAAAAACTGGCTGCCGTCCTCTGTTTTTTTTGCTGGTGACCGGTGAGCATGAAACCGAGAGCACGGTCGCGTTTTCCTCGGGGTCTCGGGGACAAGATTAGCACCGTCCGGCCCGGTCCGGTCGCATTTCCTCGCTTCAGGATTCAGCAATGTCCGGCCACCGGCGTGTCCGCGCTGGCTTTGAGCGCGACCGAATCACAGCCGTACTACCTCTGTCTGCTGTCTGTCCTCGAATCACAGCCGGCCACCTGCCTTATATACTGGTGGTGATTCAAACAAGACGCAAAGGACCAGTACGTGCATCAATTCGCAAGGCCATTAGCGTAGCCGTCGTGGTATACTGCTGTACTCCCGTTGCTTTGATTCCAATTTCTTTCTATTCTAATCGCACGTACACGTACAGTCACTCATCTTAAGCTCTTCCGCCAAAGTCGTCCCCCATTCTTTCAATTTTCTCGCGGATGGACACAGGACAAAGGCTCTGTTCGTTTGTTTCAGTTTCAACTTGTTTCAACTTATTCCCTCACAGAACACTACTGAATCTGTCGGCTTACCAAATCGACGGAACAACCTCAAAGTGACAAACATGCTTACCCTCTATTGGGTTTCAACGTGGCTCGACGAAGTCCGTTCAAAGAATCAAATGATGCATCTTAGGCTAGTCGATCTCTATTCGCAACTCCCATGTAGTGGAAATCAGTAAAGCAAAGTGTCATCTCATGAAAAATTTATCATCTCTCTTTATTAATACTATGCCTCATTGGGTTTTGCATTAGTTTCACCGTCACCAAATGTCTCATCAAGTTACTATAGTTTATCTAGAAAGGCAAAACAATTGCTCTCCCTTAAGTTGTAACAACTACATCTACTTATCTACCTTTCCTGCGCACGCATCACTTAAGCCATACACCCTCTGTCCTAAATTTGTTGACGTTTTAGAACGTGACGCTGCTACCAAGGAGCAAGAAAAATGACCCTGCCACCCCTATACAAAGTACAGACATGCTGATGAATGGACAGCGACGTTCAGCTTTGGGAGAAGCCCTCCGGCGGTGGAATTAATATTTTACTCGAGTCCCCGCACGGCAAAGGCATCAACAGTTTGGAATCTCCTTTTTTTACTCCAGTGGATGACACGAAGTGACAGTTTGATGGCAGTGGTCAGACACCTACCGTGCTAAAACGTCAAGAATTCTGAGACAAATTTTGGATCTAGAACGACTTGTATTCTGGGACGGAGGGAGTAGGTGTGTTTTTCTTCATTGTTTTTCACACAACTTGCGGGACTGTGTACAAATGAATCACATGGCAACTAGAAGAAACAAAAAAAGAATTTTTGAGTGGAAGCTGCCCCTTGGGTTTAAGCACTCGCTTGACTTAGGTGCTCTTATTTTTCTAAATTTGTTTTAGTATTTAACGATGTCATATTCTTTTACTCCCTCCGGGCAGCTTTACAAGGCAAACATGCAAAACAAAATTCAAACTTCACAATCTTTAACCAATAATTTAGTAAATGATTTTTAACTACTATACTACAGCTTGATACGATTAGATTCATAATCAAATGTACTATCTAATGATCATAATAATCAAAACAATTATAATATAGAATAAATGAATGGTCAACTCATGATTTGGGTGACCGTACGTGCCATGTTTGACTATACCTTATAAAGTTGTCTGGAGGGAGTAGTGGTATAGACAACAAGTTCATCAACAATAAGATGTCAATGGTGACTTCGTTAGTCTCGAAATTTGCTTATCGGTGTAGGCTTCTTTCTAATTGTGGCAAATCATAGGTCAAGGTTAGTTTTAACCTAACAATTTCTAGTAGCCATACCCGGTGACTTTTATAACTTCTAGAGATCCCGATATACGGTGTTCCCATTCCCATGCACACGACTACATGAGTATATTAACGAACAGCTGGAGTCTAACCGGCTTATAACGGCTAATCCATACTCGTATACACACCACACACTAAAAACGCGTTAGACGTGGCAAAAACGGCATTGGATCAGCGGATAAGCGTGAGAGGTGACAAAAAAAATCATCTCACAAATTATAAAACGGGTCAAAGTAACCAGGGGTTTGCCCACAATTCCACGACCAATCGAGGACCAATTCCGCAAAAAACACCCCGTGGGCCGCCGTGTCCCCCACCCACCCCCGAATTCGATTTCTTCCTCCCCTTTTCCTTTCCACACGCCCTCCCACGGCACCCCATTCCAGACCCCCTTTCCCCTCCTCCGTGCTCCCCCTTCTCGACCGCTCCGACGACCCCACCTCCCCCGGCGAGCTCCACCGGCGGCGTCGTGGAAGAGCGGGTTCCGAGTCTGTAGGCAGCGGCGGCGGCGGCGGAGGAGGAGGAGGAAGAGGAGTTGAGGCGAGGCGAGGCGATGGGGCAGCAGTCGCTGATCTACGCGTTCGTCGCGCGGGGCACCGTGGTGCTGGCGGAGTACACCGAGTTCACCGGCAACTTCACCACCATCGCCGCGCAGTGCCTGCAGAAGCTCCCCGCCAGCAACAACAAGTTCACCTACAACTGCGACGGCCACACCTTCAACTACCTCGTCGAGGACGGATTCAGTGAGTAGCTTGCTTCCCTCCCCGTCCGTACGTCCGTCCCGATCCGGGCTGTTCCGCCCGGATCTGCGCCGCCGCGGGCTCGAATCGGGGTTTGGCATCGCTTAGATCTCGCGGGGCTCGCCTCGATCCGCCGCCAGGTTCGGTCGTCTCGTGGTGTTAGTAGGTGGGGTTAGATTCGACGGTTGCTTCGAGGCTAATCAATCGGAGCTGCTGTTTGGACTCCACTTTGAGTTGAGATGAGATGAGATAAGATGTGTTTTGGGGAGGGTCGGGAGTTGCCTTAAATGGCTATTTTTAGGGGGTGACCTGCTCAGATATTTCTATCTGTGGTGGGCATGGTCGTCAGATGAAACTTTAGGCCCGTTTCATCTGCTGAGATGTGCTATGGATATAGCTTCAAGGTGTCTCGATCGTCCTTGACTTTAGAGAACCCTGTCACAGATTCAGGTGGTTTCTGGATTTGGTGCGATTGGATTGCGATCTCGTGCTTTCCGTGGGGGATAAAAGCACTGGCATATATCTCTTGGATGGAACCATGCGGGGTATTACATTATTACTCCAGTTTCTAGTCATTGGAAGGGGTGGCCATTTTTGCTGATTGAATTGTTTTTTTTCCGAAAGTTTTTTTTTTAAATTTTTTTGAAAGATGAATTGGTTTTGGTTGTGTAGCTCAACTTGCTTTCGTTTGGTACAATTTTATCACATAAGAGGTCGCAGCATATTGTAGTATTATGCGATAATGGATGTTGTAATATCAAGTTCTTAGTGCCTGATATGAGTTAGGCGTCCATTTCAATAGATTGTGGTGTTCTAGAGCAAACATGCCAAGCTATTATGCAAGAGAGGTATGCTGCAAGTAACACTGTATTAGTACGTAATGGAGAGTTTGCATTGGCATTGTGACCTGCGAGTTTGCCAGTTAGTAGGTGCTAATCTTTAGAATACTTTGTTTAACGGTGTTTCTGCACATATTGGATAGCCTCAATATGACTGCTTATATAGAAGATCCATTATTTCCTTTTCTTGAAGTCATCTTTGGTTGACCTGAAGGAAATATAACTATTTCTGTTTTTACTTATCTATCCCTTGTGAAAATTCTTAGGTTAACATGTGACACCAGTTAATATATCTGTGTTTTGATGCTTACTTTATCAATCAGCCAATGCTCTAGAACATCTTGATGATAAATATTGTTTGCTTTTCTTCAGCGTATTGTGTAGTTGCTGTTGAATCAGTTGGGCGACAAATCCCCATAGCTTTCCTGGACAGAGTTAAGGAAGACTTCACCAAAAAATATGGAGGCGGGAAAGCAGCTACTGCTGCAGCGAACAGCTTGAACAGGGAGTTTGGGTGTGTCCCCTTTGTTCTTTTTATATAATATTTAATCAATCATTTAGATCCCTTGACTTTCTTGACTAACATATATTTGTTACCATTAAAGATCAAAGCTTAAAGAGCACATGCAGTATTGTGTGGACCACCCTGAGGAGGTCAGCAAGCTTGCCAAGGTGAAGGCCCAAGTCTCAGAAGTCAAAGGAGTTATGATGGAAAACATTGAGAAGGTACTATATTTAATCATCTGAAGAAATACACATATCTGCATTATAATGAAAAACACAGCGCACCTCATATCTGCATTATAATGAAAAACACAGCGCACCTCAAACATTATTCCTGATTCCATATTGCAATTTTGATATTCAGGTTCTTGACCGTGGTGAGAAGATTGAGCTTCTTGTTGACAAAACTGAAAATCTGCGTTCTCAGGTAATGGATTCCTTTATGATGTCTATATTAGCACGTTTAATTTTGCATGTGTGTAGATCCAAGAAAGCAAACATGAACTCTCTATATGCGTAGAATATATAACCTTATTGTAGTGTTTAGGAAAAAATGGCTATAGAAGTTAGCATAGATCTTTCACCATGAGAAGAAAACATATGTAGCTTCTTGACCCTTAATGTTTAAGTGTATAATTCATTTGACTCGATATGTTGTTGAAGTCCGATTCCTGTGCTATTCAATCCACCTAAAGTGCTAGTGATCATGTTCGTTGAAATGTCATTATTGCATAGTATGGATTGCATCGTTTGTCCGATCTCATTTGTAGAAGTCCGATCTCATTTGTCAAATAATTCTCACTAGAACAGGAATCAGGTATTGTTTTATCAGTTGAAACATGATGATTGGTTAAATTAACTGATCAAAACATCATGCTGCAAAAATGCTGTCTTGAAGGTCAACAGATCCTGTAGTCTGAGCCAACATTTTTCTGTCAGACAATTAGCAAGCCACAAGGATTAGGGAATATTCTTCTGGGCTTCTAAGGTGAAGCGATCTTATGTTAGATGACTAGCATGCTGTTACATAGCAGAGATACTATATTATCATGCATCTATAGTTGATCATTTGATTTCTGGTTACACTGTCTAATATGAAAAAAATGGCTTCGACATATACTGGTGTAATTATTTCCACAGATATATGTCACTGGTTCTTAGTAGCATTAGTTAGTTTTACTGTCTGCTTGCCTGAGGATAACTCGCTAATTTTGTTAACTAACTAATGGTGGTTCTGATCTGGTGTATTTCCTAATGATCTTGTAAATCTATACTCTAGTAATCTGGAGTTGCACATAGACGTTTTAGCCAAAAATCTTGTACTACTGATGTCTGGGTTACCCATTTATCTCCCACAATGAGCATTTGGCAGGTAACAAAGGCTGAGAAATGGGGAAACAAATAACAATAAGAAAGAAAGCAACTTCTTTAATTGCTAGCTAGGATGTATTCAAACAAGCCAATCCGCATACATGTAACCTGTGAGAATTGGAAAACACTGTTTGCAGGCACAAGATTTCAGAACGCAGGGCACCAAGGTGCGGCGAAAGATGTGGCTCCAAAACATGAAGATCAAGCTGATCGTCCTGGGCATCATCATCGCGCTCATCCTCATCATCATCCTGTCGGTGTGCCATGGCTTCAAGTGCGGCAGCAGCAAGTGAGGAGGGGGTGGGACGCCTGCACTGGCGAGAAGATCATGTGGAGTTTTGCTCATTTAGTTGTCGTGTTGAGTCCTGCGCTGATTATTCTTGGTGATCATCAGAGAGTGTTATTATTCCTGATGTCGGTGTTTGATTGCTGTTGGTTGGTTGGGAAGTGACTGGGTGAACCGGGTGAAAGGGAGGTTGTGTCGTGTAATTTTGGAATGCTACTATTGTGCATGTATAGCTTGTGTGCTACCCTGGTCCGTTCTGCTGCTACTACTACTACCTACTCTCAGTAGATGTTACTACGTTTGCTCCCCAGATTGCAGGATTCAGATGAACTGAAACCTTTTGAGCACCTACACTGTTCTGAAAATCACCAGGGTTGTTTTTGGGATGCCAGAGCCCAGTCGTGTGTCAGTTTGAATGCTATTTTGTGCCGGCTGGTGGATATGGGTTGCTTCTGGCGGCGGCCGGGGTATGCAGTTCATCAGCACAGCACTCGTTCGGTGGCGAAGGCAACAAATTAAAGGGTGCTGCTCTTACTTTGTGGGTGCGTATCCATGTGCCGTGGGGGGTGAAAAATTAGACAAAATCTGCATTTGCACCCCCTAAATCATAGAACAAGATTTAAGCTGAATGTAGCTTCGCCCCTGCAGTTGCTTGCTGGCTGCAGCCATGAGGCTGCTGTGACAATTCGTTTCGCGCGGGTCATCTAGGCGGCGACCTGCCACTTGAATCAGGATCAGCAGCGACATCACACATGAGGTTGGTGTGCTTTCGATGTAATGACCTCAGTACCTCACCAATTCCAGGAATTTTTTGATGGGGCGGTGGCCTATGGCCATCTGTGGTGTGGCTTCGAACAGCCAACGTTACCGATGACCAAGAACTACCTGCTTGTCACTTGTGTAATGTCAGGCCTGGTTTAGATTACACCCAATTTTAAGTTTTTTTTTACTCTCTCTCCATCACATTAATTTTTAGCCATTTGTATGGAGCATTAAATGTAGGTAAAAAATAACTAATTACACACTTTAGTTAGAAATTACGAGATGAATCTTTTGAGCCTAGTTGGTCTATGATTAGACAATATTTGTTAAATAAGACGAAAGTGGTACTATTCATCGAATTCAATTTTTTGTTTCAATCTAAACAAGGCCTCAGAGAAGACTTGGACATTGGACGATAGGAGTAACACTAGTAGCTGGGCGCACGCCTTCGCGCGCCCGTGCAGGAACAATCTCAAGAGCATAATAAGAAAGTAATATAGTAACAGGTTCAAGCATCGTACATATATTAAATCATTACAACAATACTGTTTAAACTAATATGTGGAATGATGTTGCCATGTTAATTTACATGTCTGCTAAATGAAAGAACACAATAATTGGATACTCTGAAGATACAGCTAGGGTGAAAGCCAAGGGCAGGGCAACAAACTTACCCAAAAAGTTGACACTGGGCTTCCAATTTCTATATGGGCATATATCAGCAAGAATAGTAAGACAAAAAAAAAACTCAAAACGGAGTCCAATTTGTACACACAATCTTAATAATGAATCACACTAACACTAATTTGAATAATTTCCCCAGCTTCAGTGCAAGCACCTTTGGTAATTTGTTGTTGGTCACGAAATAGCACATGCAAAGAAGGAACAAAAATCAAATAAAAGGCGTAGTTGTACCCTGAGCTGGTTAATGTGAACACTGTATCCTTAAGATGAATTGTATGGAGCTTGCAAGTCTGCACTGTGAAGCCAAGAGAGCTAGCAGGTCTGCACCATTACGCTAAGTGAATCACCATTTGCAGCACAAGCAAATACAGATGAACAATCAAATATTCAGCTGAAAGCCGAGGGCAGGGCGAACCAATTTATCCATAGAAAAGAAAACGCCAATATTTATTGTATAGCTCATCCCACATATATATGCCTCTTGTCATCGAGTGACTGATCACCTTAATTACCACAGCACTTTGCCCCTGCAAATAAAAATGAATATCAACATGAATAATGCTACCAAGCAGTAGATACTATGAGGGACAGAACAACTATAGCATTGAGCAGTACAGCCCTGAGGAAGGTAGATCTCTACTCAATCACGATAGCCATGCCGGAAACAAACCAGTGTTAAGATGACGAAAATGTGAAGTCCTAGAATGCAGGAGAAGGAATAGTAAAATCCCTTCCTCTTTGTCTCGGAAGACCTAATTTTGAAGATGAATATTTGAAACAAATAATTTTGAAGATGACCAGTGCAATAACAGAAAGTAAAATGAGATTTGCAACTTCATATCATAACAGGCAATCTGTGATTAACTCAGCTGCTTAACAGCTGTTGTTGCACTGGAACTGAATAGTTGAAATTGGAAAAAACAACAATGGATGCAAAGGTTTGGATCAATGCTTATACTAACACTTTACTATGATTATAGAATGTAGCCATATTTCGACACTCTGTATTTTAAGACATAACAGACCATGGTAAAGTCATGACTTTGAATCAGTGTTAAAAAATATTTTTCCTATGAACAGCAGGTTCACTTGATGAATTCTCTCCTTCAATGAAAGCTGTTGCCACGTCATCCGAAATGAGCAAAGCAAAGAAAATAAATTGTGATTTGCTAATGAGAAAAGTATGTACTTACTGTAAGGCATAGGCGAGTAGTGTCATCAATCTTTTCTAGGGAAAATAAATTTGTGCCAGAGACATTTGGCTTTTTTTTTGAAAAAATAGAACCATGACTGTTATATCATATATACCAACAGCAGTTGCCTATCTATTTTTTCAAAAAAAAGTTGGAGTCCTGTAAGCAGGTATAGGTAGGATTTCAACATGAAAGGATAGAAGGTTTAGATTTTGTATAAAGTGGCCAGGCATCATCAATTATTAACTATCACCTGGCCTTGCAAAAAGCAGTATAAGTAATTTGATATTGTAGGTAAAAGTAGCTGTAAAAAATAATGGCTGCTATGGTTGGTAGCATAGTCACAGTCGTAAGCCTGGAAGTAAAATCGATGTGCATACAGAGCATACCATTGCAAAGTACTGTCATATGGTAGTTTACTTCATGGTCCCTTATCTCATACTACCATTTTGATGAATTGTACCCAACAAAGTCATTATAATATCTGATCACAATAATATATATATCAGAAAGTGTGCCCCAAATGTGCATGTTTAGGTTATAGCAGGTAAGACAGCGGAAAACCATATATAAGGATGAGGTACATGAGTCTACCTAGGCAACAGACACATTCAAATATTTGTACAAGGCCACAAATATATCCAGAACTCACATAGGGGTTTGTCCATAGACCAAAAAAGTTGGAATCAAACCAAACTGTAGAGTGTAGAGTTGGTAGTTGAACATATAATTTCTTTCGCTTTGAAAAAAGACATGGACACTAAAGCTAGAAATAAGTGAGTGTAGAATAAACTAAGCCCATAATGATTTTATACCTTTAAGAATGTATTACATATACATATGTGATAAAACAAGAAAGTCATTAGCTTCCTTGTAGTTTCGATCCTCACAATGACCACAACCAAGTATGAGTGCAAACCCAAAGACAGAGACAAGGTTAGATCAAATTTTGTCATTTAGAACCAGAAAATGTAGCTGCCAAACCAGATGCCAACAAGGCACTGATAAAATTGAATTCCTAAATCTGGAAGCGACAAATCGCTGGAAGGCCCTGATTGGGAATATTAAATTCAGGTAGTGGTATGTGGTTCAGAAAATTTTAGAAGCATTGTCTACTATAAATTCGGAATCATTTGTCATATGGTTAGAATTTACACAAGCTCAGTTAATTTGGAATGAGTACAACCAATTGACTTGACTGATGTACAATACAGAGAATAGACATACCTGTTACAATTTTTGATCAGCATAATACAGAGAATAGGTACTTTACATACCTGTTAGAACACTGGAAAGATGCACAACACTTCTGCATAGGTATTTCGACATAGAGAAGCCCTCTGCAAACATTTGAAGTTTGAAGATATATTAACCGGAATGTTCAGGTGACCACACAGGTTTAACAAAGTTCAGGTAATGTGTGTCTCGATATAGGCAAAGAAAATTGGGAACGAAAATTATTAAAAATTCTAAAGGCCCCAGAAATAAATCAATTGTCTGATGAATTCTCTCCTTTCTTCAGCAGCCCAAGAACTAAACCTTACAATGGGGTAACAAATAACTAAGGCTACTGTATACAGCATGACTAACTATGCAGGTTTATTTAACAACGGTTAACTGAGGAACAGTGTTACCGCCATAGGCACCAACATGCGTCTTGTTATAGACAAATTTGAAGCAAAATTGCCTAGCTTAGTTGTTGTTTGAGAATCAATATTGTGAGCACAAAAACAAACATTAAAAACCATGATCCAGAAATCTCAGCTTTGAGCAGTTGAAAGCACAACTCACAAGGCTGAAAAGTGAAAAGAAGAGCCCGTCACATACAAATAGGTGGAACATGCATGCTCAGTTTTCAATACACAACAATAAGCACAGAGAAAGTAGTACTTTGCTTGATGCGAAAACAAAATTGTAGCCATCCAAATCTGTGGTATAAACCTGTAGCCATTGTTGCCAACATTTTAATCTTTGATAAAAGAGGGGTGGAATTCCTGCATAATGTAAGAAAGCAAAGTGAATAAATATGGCCTTACATCAAAATGCTTCTTTTCAGGCTGCGCCATTTCTGAAACTGCAAGAAGAAAAGGCAACCAAGTCCAATTGCCTGAAATACCAATTCCAAAATTAGGGCCTGTTTCAGTAAGCACAACAAATTTATATATACATACACACCGGCCATGGGCACAACAAATTCCTGGAATTAGGGTTTGGGTGATTGGCATCGCGCAGCAGGAAGGGAAGCGATGGGCTGGCGTACCTAGTCGCCACCGGCCAAGGGCACGACGAAGAACAGCACGCCGCCGAGGCCGCGTGTGGCATCTGAACGTCACTGGCCGGCCAAACCCTAGGGTTTCGTTGACCAGAGGAACGCAAGCTGCCCGGCATCAAAGACATCGAGGAAGCCACGCGGAGGAGGGAGGGTAGGAAGGGCGCCGTCAGGCCCCACCCTCGTCGGCGCTCCAGCCGCACGCGGCGCCGTCGCCTCGCCGCCACTACGCCGCCGCCGCCGTCTCCAGGTGGACGAGCAGGAGGAGGAGCAGTGAGAAGAGGTGGAGGAAGAGAGGAGGAAGAGAGGAGGAAGAGAGGTGGAGGGTGAGGATGAGGGCCGCCGCCGCCGCCGCTGCGCCGGTCGCCAAGCGCTGCTGCCCCGGCGCCGTCATCGTCGCCCCTCCCGGGAGTAGGAGAACCACGGAGAGAAAGAAGAGAGCGTGAGGGATTTTTTTTTCTTTACCGGTTGGGCCAAAGGGGTGAGAAGTGAAGCTGAGTATATATTCGTGTTTCTGGCTTCTGACGAGAAGCTAGAGGCGGCAGATTCCCGAAGAGAGGGAGCTGGTCGAACCTGAACAGTAAAAATCAGAAGCTGGTACTGTAGAAAACCGGTGGGCAAACCTAAGGCGTTGGATTCCAGATCGAACGGACACAAAAATTCGGATGACGTGGCCACAGCCTCCTTTTCAGGAGCTGTCCAGATTTGTATAGGTGAA
>DXKC01004095.1:0-13997 GCA_031170775.1 Cymbopogon citratus
TTTTTTTTTTGAATTTTGATTTGAAATTTTTTATGTAGTCATTGTATATTTCATGCAAGCCCATATTGAAGTTTGGGACTTTTTTTATAACTTTTTGCTATATATTTTACATTTACTTTGTTTACATGTATTTTTTAAAAAAAAAGTAAATTTGAACTACAGGTGCATGAAATAATAAAACATAGCCATTCAAAAAATGTTATTCAAGTTGTAGAGTGTATTTTGAGGCCGTATCCAGAAAGTCACCCAAAATTTTGAACACCTTGTTCGCGAGACATGGGCACCCACTTGGGTTCAGGGTTTTTTTAATCATATAAAATGCAAACAAAGTCCGAAAATCACGATACTTGGCGAGGTGTCGTGTCATCACATGTAGAGACGGTGGTAAAAAAATTAAGAATATTTCGAGCATGTTACGATGTCGGATGCCTAAAACCCAAACATCTCCCATGCGATCACAAGTGAGATGTGTGGGAGATGTCTGGGTTTTCGTCATCGGACGTCGCAACTTGCTCGAAACAACCTTAAATTTTTACCACCGTCTCTACATGCGATGACACGACACCTCGCCAAGTTTCGTGATTTTCGGACTTTGTTTGCATTTTATATGATTAAAAAAACCCTGAACCCAAGCGGGTGCCCATGTCTCGCGAACAAGGTGTTCAAAATTTTGGATGACTTCCTGGATACGGCCTCAAAATACACTCTACAACTTAAATATTATTTTTTAAATAGCTATGTTTCATTATTTCATGCACCTGCAGTTCAAATTTACTTTTTAAAAAATGCAAGTAAATAAAGTAAATGCAAATTATATAGCAAAAAGTTTTAAAAAAGTCCCAAATTAAAATATGAGATTGCATGCAATATATAAGGACTACAGAAAAAATTTGAAATCAAAATTCAAAATATAAAAATTTCTTCGCCGAGTGCCGGCAGGTGGCACTCGGCGAACCCTATTATTCGCCGAGTGCCTCTCTACGCCGAGCGCTAGGCACTTGGTGAAGAGGGTCTTCGTCGAGTGCCTCTCTTCGCCGAGTGTCCGATTTTTGGCACTTGGCGAACCTCCGGACACTCGGCGTATCTCTTTTCTCCGGTAGTGATCGGTTGTTTTCCCATTATGTAATATGATGCATCATATATCCTGTTGATTTGAGGGGTATGTTTCTTTGTATCTATTTAGCAGGAGCAGTGAACTTAAATCTATTTCAACGGACACTAGAGTATGAGACCTACTCATCATTCATCGATAGACATCAGTACTATATGCATGGCTAATACAAAGTCCAGTTTTTTCAAAAGGAAAATAAAAAGAGAAAAAAAGGACAAAAACCCTACCATTCATTAGGAGTAGGATGTGTTTGGCAGCTACTCGTAGGTAGAGGCATGTAAACTGGAGTTAGTAGGAGGTGGCAGAGAGAATTAAGGTGGGAAATAAGATTAAGAAGGGAACTGAAGACGAAATTTATACATGTCATAATCAAACGGTGATAGTGTATTTAATTAGCTTCTATGAAAGCACAATTCACAATTTCACACACAGTTACCGTTACTTCCAAGATACTCACAACCCCGTTATATCTAGAACTCCCACTCTCCCATGAAACAAATAAAAGATTTATGAAAGAACACATTCTCTACTTTCAATTACCCTAACCAGTAAACGTGAAGTTAAACACAATTGTCTATTGCCCACCGTGAGGCTTCTATCTTGTATAGGCGTACAAGCAAAGAATTGAAGCTTACTTTCAATCTTTGTCTTCCAAAATCCAAAGTTTGAATGAGCCCTTAATTGGTTAAGAGGTAGTGTATCATTGCACCCTAAAATCCCTGTAGGAGTGTAGGGGCATTGCCCTTCCAGTTTATTAAAAATAAATTGCACCCTAAATTTTTCTCTTGAACTGTGCTTCGGCCTTTCGAACCCGTTTCTAGAACACCTCTCGTGGCTTTGCCTCATCGGTGCCTCCCCGTTTGATCTACTCGACCTCTCGTCCCTATCCACGTAATAGTTCATGTACTGTACCTCGCCGAGGCACCGTGTCTTTGTCCCCCTCATTCTCTTGCAATTGCAAGGTATAGGAAATTACTTTGGCTCAGCCGTTACATTAATAAAAATGGTAACCTCCGAACTCAGAAAAGCAAGGTTTCGTGGTGTAGTTGGTTATCACGTCAGTCTAACATACTGAAGGTCTTCGGTTCCAACCCGGGCGAAGTCAAGTTTTTGTTTTCTATTTATTTCGTTTTTTGCACTGCTACATTCTTGTTTGCTTTCGCTACAGACTATAGTACGATTAAATAGATTTATAGATAAATAATGTGATGTGATTTATTTCGTTTTTGCACTGTTACATTCTTGTTTGCTTCCCCTTAGTCCGATAGATAAATGCAACTATAGGCATTTGGAGTCTTGGCATGTTTCGTCAATGTCAGATGTCATTGCATACTCTCATAGCTTAATTAGGCCTTTGACCAGGCTCTCGGTCCAGTAGGGACTTCGTCTTCCAGGAGTCCAGGACTGCGCAGTGACAGAGATGACGGGTGTTGGCCTCCACGACTCGTCTTCTTTGGGAGGCCATGAAAGAACCATAGCCATGTCGTGTTCATGTGGACATTTATCGTCACCAACGTCCATCCTTCGGGCTGGGAGAAGTGGAACGTGAGCATCGCTAAACTTCAGTTCTAACCAGGGTGAAAGGCAACAATCAGGGTACATAGCCAATGTACTCGGGTAGGGGGGCTTGAGCCCCCCTAGCAGCTCCCGGGCAAGTGAAGCCCCTTAAAGTTTCATGTAGATTAGATTAGATAGTAGGTGTTGAGATTTACTAGAGATAGACAAAAAGCTTTTTTTTCTTAGTTTTTCTAAATCAACCCTTTTTGTTAGTGGTCCAACAATTTCACAAATGAATTTTTTTTTCTAAATCGACCCTTTTTGTTAGTGGTCCAACAATTTCACAAATGAATTGTTTCAGCCAAAGCCTAAGGGCCAATTAGTGAAAGAAACCTTATATACTCTCCTAGTTTTCCATTCTACTGTGACATCCTCCTTGAGTCGGTGCTTGCCTCCTGGCTCTCGTCCCCTACTGAACTCCAACCCGAGAGGTTGAGCGAACGGCGACAACGTAACTTCTACGCCCGGCTCCTGGACGCAACTAGGTAAGGTGGGCGGGCAGGTAGGCACCAGTGGCCAGTCGGTAGGCCGCACGCTACGACGCAACGGAGCAGCAGCCGAGCATGTGACCTTTTTAACCATGAAAGTGAGACCGTGAATTAGATGCTTTTTAATATAAGACTAACAAGCTATTGTAGTTGTCTATTGTGAGGGGTTATCGTAGAGCTATGTCGCGGTATCACTTTTGTTCCGCCCCCATCTCTTTTTTTTTTTCTAACGTCGTCCTGCATAGTATATCAAGTAGCTAGCTAGCAGCTTAGTTCAGTCCTATGTGGTAGTATGTAGTAAGGTTTATTTGTGTGTCTATCTTTGTCTACCCATGCATGTACTCCCCCGAGTAGTATATCCGAGCACTTGTCGAAATTATGTGCCACAGTAAGGCCACCAAAGACCGTGGGAAAGAGATCTTTTTTTTTTCTTAACATGACACAACACAACGCAGACATTCACAATACGCACACACACTTATCGCTATAATTACACGTACGTAAACCCTACCATTATGAGCATCTCCAAAGGTCTGAGCAACCAGCTGATCTGAAGATTTCCGAAGCCACCACGGGTGCCTCGTTGTGGAACGTCGCTTCTACCACTTAAAGCATAACGTCGAAAAATCCTAGAATAAATGCAAAAAAATACGATCACCAAACTCAAGTCGAGGACTTTATTTCTGATGGGTAGGTCCACCTCAAGGAATCCAATATTAATTCACAGTAATTCTCTTATTTGAGTTTTTGGAGAAAATTAAAAAGGGCCCAACTTATAACCTCATTCGGCCCAGTTCTGATGCGCCGAGGCCCATCAAGTATATATGGACAGGAGATGATACCCTCCCATCCTCTAGTCTCTCACTCTTTCTCGATTCCCGAAGGCGGCGGCGGCGGCGGCGGGGGAGCGGAAGGAGAAGGAGCAGCAGCAGGCGGCGCGGAGGACCGGCTTTCCCACTCCGAGCTCGCAGCCATGGTGAGCGCCGCCACCCCCTCCGTTGCTGCTTTGCGCTCGCTCCTGTAGATCTGGGCTGCCGCTGTCTTTGTTTAGCCAGGCGTAGCGCCACGCTCTAGGTTCGTGTTCTTCTCGATCCGGTAGGGTGTCCGTGTTGCGCGTGGCGGCGCTCGGTGATTCACGGCTTGCTACCAAGTCAGGGTCGGTTCCTGCGCCAAGATTTTAGGCGCGCTCGGCTCGCTCTACAACTCGCCCTTTGGCTTGCGTCGTGCCACTTTGTATGTTTAACTGATGGCGTAGTGCAATGACTGCTTAGACGTTCTGTATATACTATCTGTAAAAAGCGCTTGGAATTCTCCGTGTGTGTCATAACCCTGTAGCAGTAAATTAGTGCATGGGATGATATCTTCAATCTCATAATCATTTTGTTGTCCATCTGAAAAATTCAGATTGATGCAGTTGTAGTAGCTTGCTATGACCAGGTTGCAGTTTAAATAGACCTTTCCATTCTGCCTCAGGCGTAGCGCAGACTGGTTATCTGATTTGTTTATGGTGGTGAAGGTTGTATTCTTGCTTTGTCACCATTGCACCTGGACTTTAGCATGATTCTAAACCGATGATACTTGGATTATCTTTTGCCATCTTTTTTTAAAGACTTTTAAATGCATAATGCTTTTGTTGGATTATTACTGGGTCCTATGATGGCATGAAATCTTTGAGACCTGATTATTTCTCATGATGACAACCATAAGCATATCTTCTGAGGACCGTATGAAGTTCCAATTTGAGTTTTCAATTTCTTTTTTCCAATTTATATATTGACCCTGTTTATCAGCCATTTGGACAACTACCCTCAGTTTTAATTGATTTATTAATTGCTACGATTATTATTACTTATCTCTTGCCTCGTATCCATGAAATGAAGTGTTGTTTCATCCTTTTGCAATTTGTTTGATTTTATATAGGTGAACGTTCCTAAGACCAAGAAGACCTACTGCAAGAACAAGGAGTGCAGGAAGCACACTCTCCACAAGGTGACTCAGTACAAGAAGGGTAAGGATAGCCTGTCTGCCCAGGGAAAGCGCCGTTATGACCGCAAGCAGTCAGGATATGGTGGTCAGACCAAGCCTGTCTTCCACAAGAAGGTAATTCAAGTTTCAAACATATCTTTGTGCTATGACATGATCGATCTCTCAATGCTTTATACCGCTGTCTGCTTGATGCCAACATGAATATCTGTAGATAATTGTTAACTGCAAATGCCAGCTTGGTTTATGACAATTGTTGTGATTTCAGGCCAAGACCACCAAGAAGATTGTGCTGAAGCTGCAGTGCCAGAGCTGCAAGCACTACTCTCAGCACCCGATCAAGGTACTGTCTCATTTATCTTGGGCTGAACATGTTGTTGAACCAAGTATTTCTGTCTGCATGTGCTCACTCTTTTCTGCTTCCTGTGTCACAGAGGTGCAAGCATTTTGAGATTGGTGGAGACAAGAAGGGCAAGGGAACATCTCTTTTCTAAATCTGCCCATTACCTATTTGGATGCTGAAGTTGTGGGGTCTATACTGTCATTAAACCTTGTCATCAAATTTGAATGTTACTAGAATACTAGTACTTAAAGCAGACCATGCTATGTATCCACATTCCAACCCGTAACCATTGCTTTGAGTATATCGGGTCAATTTTTGGCTAAAATGAAGTATTGTAGTTTGAATCTTGAATCCGTTCTGTTTGATTTTGTGCTCTCCATTTCAATGCGTGTTATTCGAGTCTAAAGCTTGAACAAATTTACAGCAAAAATGGTCACAGGTATAATATTCTGGCTGAATGTGAGCAATGCACAGCTGTGTAATGTTTCTAAATAAATGGAAACGCTGCGGGGCTGCAACACGCCATTGGATAGAATAGCAACGTATTTGCTTTGCTGTCTACCATTTGGATCATGTCCAAACATTGTGCGCAAAACTGTGGCAGTGCTTGTAATGTTTTCTCATAGAGCGGGAGGCGTTTTGCATTGCTGAAAATTTCAATGTCAGATGAAAAAGGACCATTCTGGTATCAACCTGTCTGATCCTTCCATGGGGTATGATCATATGCAACAACAGGAATCAGATATGATGGCTACCATCTTGAGATCTATGCACTACAGTGAAACGGCCCTTCAACTCACTGATCAAACTTCTGTGCCAACTCCATTTCGCATATGCTCGAAGCTAAGAAGATGCAATAATCCTAAATCGGTTTGCTAATGTCGTTGGAAGAATAATTAGCAAAAAACACATCTGAAACCCAATCTCAACTAAGTATGCGGGCCATCAAATATGCTTTGTATCTAACAAAATATAAAATATATCCATCAGAAAAATAAAATAAAATGTAAGGTAATTTTTTGCTATGATACATCAAACTTGTGTGACATCACGTATTGAACTTTCTATGTTAGACTGCATTCCACTATAAATTCATGGTTATTTTTTACAGACACCAAGAAATATCTCTATTCTCAAAGGTGAGATAGAAGTGTTATTATTAAAAAAAAATAGCCCTCAATGCTTCTTAGTGAAGGTTGGGCCCAATTTAGAACGTAGGCCTGCTACCATCGCACTACAGAGCTCAGGCCCAAAAGGCCCGTCACGGGGGCAAATCGGTGAATCCCGCAAACTAAAACCCTACCCCAACAACTATATATACCGCTCCTAACCTAAGTCCTCGCTCTCGTTATCCCGGTGGCGGCGGCGGAGCGGAAGGCGAAGGAGGAGAAGCAGCAGCAGCAGGCGGCGCCGACAAGCGGCTCCCCACCCCCGAGGTTTCAACCATGGTGAGCCGCCATCTCTCCGTTCCTCCCCGCTCCTCTGCGCGCGCACGCTATCGGGTAGATCTGGGCCGCCGCTGGCGTTTTTGTCTTGCCCGGCGTAGCGCCGCCGCTCTAGGTGCATCTAGTTTGCTCCTCGGTTCTTCTAGCTTTGATAGGGTTTCCTTGCTGCGCGCAGCGGCGGGTGTTGATTCGCGGCTAGCTGGGGCATTTGGCTGAGATTTGGGGGGATTGTTTTGCCTCGTGAGTACTTGCTGTGCTTAGGGCGTCCCGCCAGTGAATCACCACTGTCCGATCCATTCCTCGTAAATCCGGGCCAAAGCCATGCCGGATCTAGGTAGTCCTCAATCCAAACACGCACGTGTTGGCAACTCGAGACTTTTAGGGTTGATTTCAGTCGAAAGGCTACAGACTATACATCAGTTTCCGGTTTAAGCCTGTATTTGAACTTGTGAGGTGCAGTATCAGATTCCTAGGCGCAGTAGTGTGGAATCGGACTAGGCTTAGGACATGGTTTAGTTGAAGGGCTTGTGGACGTGGGTAATTTAATCTGTAGTTGCAAACATGGTGCTGTTAGAATGTAAAAATGATGGAATTATTAATTGTTAGGATTGGCTTTCAAGCAATTGTGATCTGTTACATCGTTAAATAATGACCAGTAGAATTTTGTTGATCTTTTTACTGATTTACCGACTTGTGATACTGTCCTGTGCTTGAAATGGAATCATTCAGTTCATCTCTTGCCTTGTTTTTATTTTAACAACAGATGAAATCAAGATAAGGATGTGTATTGTGGGTTTCTGATCATTATTATTTTTCAATTCAGGCGAGGGGACTGAAGAAGCACTTGAAGAGGCTCAATGCGCCCAAGCATTGGATGCTGGACAAGCTTGGTGGAGCTTTTGTAAGTAAACTAAATCTTCTAGCTTTGGCACATGTATTGTTTTGTAGTTCTCCATTTGTCTGATGTTTGAGGTTGGTCTTTACTGTAGGCTCCCAAGCCATCTTCCGGACCACACAAGTCCAGGGAGTGCCTGCCTCTGATCCTCATCATCAGGAACAGGCTCAAGTATGCTCTGACATACCGTGAGGTCATTTCTATCCTGATGCAGCGCCATGTACTTGTTGATGGCAAGGTCAGGACTGACAAGACCTACCCTGCTGGGTTCATGGGTATGCCATCATCTCTGTTAATTTTGGTGACACTTACAAATCCTATTTTGGCTACTGATTGTAACATCTTTTTTGGCAGATGTCATTTCCATCCCTAAGACCAATGAAAACTACAGGCTTCTGTACGACACCAAGGGCCGCTTCCGTCTTCACGCTATCAGGGATGAGGATGCTAAGGTTAGATCAATTCTCTTCTGTAACAATTGTCAATGTTCTAGTTGTGCATGATCTTGTTATCTTCTAGGAGGAAACTGTTTCCAGTTTTATGTAATTGAAAGTTTTTATAGTCCCTTTATTTGATTTGTGCTTAATGTTCCTTGCTATGTGTTCCGTGCTATATGGTCTGTATGCCTACCCCAGCCTGCTTGGGACAAAAGGCTATTGCTGTTGTCGTTGTTTGCTATATGGTCTTTATCTGCTGTATGTCTGGAAGTCTTTAGTCCCTTTATTTGATCTGTGTTTAATGGTCCTTGCTATATGGTCTGTATCTGCTGTATGTATGGAAGTGTTGCATTAATACATGGGGCTTGTCAATTTATCCATTTATTTATGTTGTCTCAAATTCCCAATCCTTTTTCATAGTTCAGGTATGTTATAAGATCAAATGCTTATTGCTATTTCATTGATCTATGCGCAGTTCAAGCTCTGCAAGGTTAGGTCTGTTCAGTTTGGCCAGAAGGGCATCCCCTACCTGAACACCTATGACGGCCGCACCATCCGTTACCCTGACCCGCTCATCAAGGCCAACGACACCATCAAGATTGACCTGGAGACCAACAAGATTGTTGACTTCATCAAGTTCGATGTTGGCAACGTTGTCATGGTGACTGGTGGAAGGAACACTGGGCGTGTTGGTGTTATCAAGAACAGGGAGAAGCATAAGGGCAGCTTTGAGACCATCCACGTTGAGGACGCCCTGGGTCACCAGTTTGCCACCCGTATGGGCAATGTGTTCACCATCGGCAAGGGCAACAAGCCGTGGGTGAGCCTGCCCAAGGGGAAGGGTATCAAGCTCTCCATCATCGAGGAGCAAAGGAAAAGGGATGCCGCTGCCCAGGCTGCTGCCGCATAAATCCTCTGAATGTGCTTGGAGTTTTGCTATGTCTAGTTTATCTGCAAGGATATAGAACTCTTGTCTGTTCCAAGACTATCATGTTTAAGTTTTGTCTGATGCATGTTAATTCGTGAACCAATGTTTGCAGCTAGCTGTATTGCTGTAATGCGACTATCTATCCTATTCAACCGTGTTGTCGACAGCAAGTTTTCTTGTTTTGCTTCCCTGTTCGCATGAGTTTATTGGAATTTTGTTTCATGGTGTTTGCCCTAGGTAATTATGAATTCTGTCACTTGAAACGAGATGGTTATTTGCTGAAAGTATCTGGACATGGTTTGAGGTACAGCTAGCAGCCAGGTGATACGGATGTCTAAGATTGCTGTTAACAACCAAATGGTTGTCATGAACTAGTACGCTCTGTTGGCTGAGAACGCGAGTAGTCACCACGTATGTTCTCCGCCCAACGGGCCTTCGCCTCAAACTGTGGAAACTGTGGAAGTGTGGATCCCAAAGCTCCTCGGCCTCGCCAACGGGCAACGGCACTGGCTTGTGATTGTTCTGCCAATTACGTTTGCACTCAATGGCCAAATCCACATAACCACTCGCTCATCACGGGGGTGGCATTAGGGGAAGAGAAACAAAATTTTAAAAAGGTTGTCGTAAACGAGTTTTTGGATGGTCCGACTATCTTTTTATTTATTTGCCTCTGTTTTTTCCTACTATTGGCGTTCCTGTTTCCCTTGCTCCCGTTTTCTTCCTCTTTCTGTTTTTTTTTTCGTGTAAACATTGAAATAAAATTATAATTAATATACGTGCATCCTCTCATAGGCAATCATTGCATTCTCCTTCCTCTTCTCCACAAGCTTTTGATAGATAGCGCAAACAAAGAGTAGTGACTAGTGAGTACCAGGATACAAGTCATGTTACATTCCAATGTAGAAACAAACATGCATTAACCTATGTTGTCAAGAAAAAAACATGCATTAACCTACAAGTCCACAGATCTTAGAGAAGTTGTTCGATGTTTCACTAATTTCATTGGAATTTATTCCTCCATGTCTATCACAAATATCTTGTTATCGTGGCAATGACCGGTAACAAAATATTCTAGGTCTATAGGTAGAGTGGGGAGGGATTCAAGAATTTTGCATCATTAGAAACTAGGTTGCTGTAACAGCCCAAAGTCTGACACAACTCAGATCCACTCTACGTACTGAGCAAGCCACACCTACCTTCATCCCACTTATATTTTCTTCATCCCATCACGTAAAAGGATTAACCCGGGGCTGGTACGCTTTCATTCCTGCTACACGTAAAAGTTTTGACCCGGGGATGGTTGAATAGACTCTAGAAGCCTTATACATTGGTAACCCTGCACAATATATACGCTTTCGTCCTCGCTTCGTAAAAAGGACTAACTTGAGATGGCTTTCGTCCTTGCTTCACGTAGAAGGATTAACCCGGGATGGTACTCTTCCGTCCTAGCTTCATGTAAAATGATTAAGTCAGGACTCCAAAAGCCTTATATGTTGGTAACCCTCCACAATATATACACTTTCTTCCTCACTCCACTAAAAGTATGAACCCGGGGGTGGATTTCATCCTCTCTTCATGTGAAAGGATTAACTCGGAGATGGTATGCTTTCATCCTCGATTCATGTAATAAAAGGATTAATCCGGGGATGGTGGGATGGACTCTAGAAGGCTTATATGTTGGTAACCCACCACAACATATCTCATTTGCACATGTGTCACTAGACCAAATTCCAAACCACGCTGATGTGACATACACCCCCCTCAAAGGACCCGATGTCCTCATCGTCCCAACTCACCCACATCTGGGCAAATGATACCCAATAACATTTAACTCGAGAATGATGGGATGGACTTAGAAGACTTACATCATGCTCTAATCCACCTTTAACAACCTAGGTGGGACTGAACCCTTCACAATATCTTATTAACATACACATGTGCCACTATAGGCCAAATTCCAAATCAGGTCAGATGTGACAGTTGCACATGGATGTGAGAAACACAGACTGATAGGTAGACCTCCGGGAGGCTTTGGCTTCAACTCCTAGCCAATGAAGCCATGTTAACAAGGACTTGGGGCATTTGGATATAGGATAAACAAAGCCTAAACTGCTAGGTAACATGTTGATGATGTAGTCCTCAAATTGACGAGTTGCGAGGGAAGTAAACGACAACATTTCCTAGTCTTCTAATTATTGGGTGTGTGTGTGTCATATGTTCGGAACCCCCATTGGTGTGTTTGGGGTCCAATGACATTGACTAGGGACTTGTGAGGTAATGTTTAGGGCCTGCTTATATCCCTTAGAGTCCCTTTTGTAAATGCAAGGCCCACTAAGAGGAAAAATGCAAATCTCCCCTCCCTACTTCCCTATAAAACAAGAAGAGTGGGTAGGTTATTACACTAAAACTCATACTCTATCTTCTTCTTTATATTAAAATGAACTAATGTCCGAAGAAATGTATAGATTGTTCATGACTTTCAAATTGTAACAATTCATATGACATGATCCAGTGAATTCTATAATTTGTAAACGATATAGCTGGTCAAATTTTCTTAGTAATTCTAATGAACTGGGCTACTCTTATGAATATGCAACTATCACAAATGTCAGAATTGATAAACTGAAGTCGAAACCATTTCATCTTCTTGAAAATCTTTACTTTTATAACACACAGACTTCTTCATATCTTGATAATA
This sequence comes from Cymbopogon citratus, assembly GCA_031170775.1. Lineage (NCBI taxonomy): Eukaryota > Viridiplantae > Streptophyta > Magnoliopsida > Poales > Poaceae > Cymbopogon > Cymbopogon citratus. The sequence continues at coordinate 11,886 of DXKC01004095.1, forward strand.
GTAGTAAGAGATTTTTAAGTTAAACCATTTTCATTAGCAATGATGATTAATATTCGCAGCTTCTTCATTTTGCAGATAACCTAAATAACCCCCACTAGATCATAGAGATCGACATATAGATACTAGGTGTTAGCAGGTGGTGTTTTTCTTTTTTTTTCATCACCCTCCTTAAACCTAAAGCAATGCTACCACTTGTCCTCCCAGCTAATTCATGGATGATGCATATGAAACTGTCATTTTTTCTTAAGAAACGAGCAAGAAATCAGTTCATCCAAATATTTCTCCCTTCTTAATCTTCATCTGCGTTTGCATTGACAAAACCTTCTGCTATCCATATATTTACTAGTTCATAACACTTAAATCTTGCGACATTAGGAAAAATACTATAGTAAATAAAGCAGCATTGAACATTATAATCTAGATTCTAAACACTCTACCAAAGAGATAACATTGTACCAGTAAATAGATTTTCAACGGCAACTCTTCTGAAAAATACTACATTCAACTATTTTCATAGTTAGGCTTCCACTATTGGTGCTGCTAATGGTGAACCTTTCACATTCTTCAATATTTCCCTCCCAATCATCACAAACTCCTTATATTATCTGTGTCAAACTCTGCACCATCAAGTGCTCAATGAAAGAAGAGATTAAACAAGTCATTCTCATCCATGTAAGTTAATGGAATAAACATTTGAGCACTAGAGGTCTAATATTTGAGCTGCAAGAGAGAGACTCTATGCGAGAGTTGAGAGTCTCCTTATAAGACCTGCCCTCTCCATAGTGTTTTCGCCGCCGCCGAGGCAGGTAGGCTAGTTCCCCTTCTTCTTTTCCCTCCTTCCTCCTTGTAAAGTTCCCTAGAGGAATAAGGACCCTTCATGGGTGTTATGAGGACCCTTGTCCATCTCATCGTCGTCTTTCTAGAGGTGGGCGAAACTGTTACGGCCATGGCAGCACAGGGAATTCCCTCCAAATCGATGAGGTGAGTACTTCAATAAAATCCATTTGTTCTCTCGTGCTCCTTCTCCCTCACTTCGTAGATGTGTGGGCAGAGCTACGTGCATTCACTGGGGCCTGCGGACCCAAATGAAATTTGTTAATCCTTCAATGATTATACTATAAGAATAGAAAATCACCTCTTTAAAAATACTTAAGATGGCAAAAGAGAGACCCCAATGACCCTACGACATAAATTTCTAGCTTTGTCACTACGTCTGGGCAGCATGCTACTGCGCCCATTCATCTTTAAACATGGTAGAAGCATGGCAACCATCAGCAACACCAACACCGATGTTTTGACCCACAGTATGTGGATGAGGACCTGTTGCCTTCGTCGAGCCTAGGATCGCCTGCTGTGCCCACGGACTATCACCACACGCGATGCAGCCATAAGGCACGTGGTGCGAAGTCCAACGACATGAACGACAATGACAATGACTAGGTGGTGGACATTAAAGGGAAGCCATCTGGCTTCTATCCTTCTCAGCGGATGGACTACTAGAGCGAAGGTCAGTGCAGGAGGTGTTGGCCGCGGCGTGGTGCCCTCTTCCATGACAACGACACGATGCGCTTAGAGGCGTCTGGTCGCTCGACGCAAATGGGACAAAATTGCTGCCAAATTCATGTCGTGCGCAACCCCTCTACGTGGCCGATCAGTGCATACAATATGCATGGTAGTTTTTTTCTCCATCGTGGGATTTTCCTTCTAAGCATCGATGGCGCCTTTGCGCTTCAATTCTTTTTAAGAATTACACATTGCAACATAGACGTCCCTATAAGTGCGCACACTCATCCCTATGAATGTACTTTGAAGGACTGAGTCAGCAAATCTTGAAATCACGAAGTCACAGGCGCCTCGCTGTTAACAGAGACGTCGCCTCCCACGGATGCATAGCGTTGTGTCCACCATGTAGGAGTGCATGCTGTTCTTCCACGGTGACTTTTGCACTGACTCATTTTGTTCACCCTGTGAAGCAAAAGTTAAGGAACAATTTCACAGATACATATTAAAAAAAATACGTGAGCCAGTGATACACACAAGGTTTCGTGGTGTAGTTGGTTATCACGTCAGTCTAACACACTGAAGGTCTCCGGTTCGAACCCGGGCGAAGCC
>DXKC01004096.1:0-13436 GCA_031170775.1 Cymbopogon citratus
TGCACTCCCTTTCAGAAGTAGAACTCAGAAGACAATCTCAAGGTTTCACTCAGAAGAACAAAAGAAGATCATCTCAAGGTTTCACTCCAGAAGACTTTTGAAGCTCAACCCTGAAATGCTCGGGGGCTTGTCGACGCGGGACCCTAGTGGTTCCCCACAGAGAAGATAGAAGAAGACCTAGTCCAACTAGGATTCCATACATGTAATCCTACTAGGACTAGTTTTATGATTCTCCTAGGATCACTACTTTGTAACCGACTAGGACTCTTGCCTCTTCTGGACTATATAAAAGAGGGCAAGGCTCCCTAGATCGGCAAGTCAGACAGTACACGAGTCACACGACCAACCCTACGCAACACCCGACAATTGTAACACCCGATACTCATCAATACAATGCAACAGGCCTCACGCCAACTGGACGTAAAGGCTATTACTCGACTTCTAGTTGAGGGCCCGAATCAGTATAAAATCGTCTGTCTCGTCGAGCTTGTTGCCGTAACCGTTGAGTTCCGCAATCTGTCAAGCCCCTCCGAACATAAAACACCCTCTCGGGTACCCCGGTGGTGGGCTATCGGCGATAAAACGTCGACACTTGCACTGAAGAGGGAGAAGCTAGTCAGGCGGATGTCACAGAAGCCGAGGAGCAAATCTGTGCCCTCCAGTCACCAGACAAGGTGGTGTCCAGCAGGAAACAAACCCTCAAGCTACTTGCATGAATTGGCAAGCATCAGGTGTTAGTGCTCATGGATTCAGGTAGTGTGGGGGCATTTGTGAGTGATAAGCTGGTGCAGACACTTAAGCTTGAGACTGTCGGTAGTGACAGTGCAACTTTCAAAGCAGCAAATGGGGGGCAGTTGGTCTCTAATGAAATGGTGCCAAAATTTCAATGGTGGGTGAATGGCCAACATTTCACAACTGATGCCAAGGATTGGATCTACGGTGTTATGATATGATTGTGGGAGAGGATTGGTTGGAAGATGTGAGTCCAGTTTGGGTCAACTACAAAACCAATGAGATGAGGGTGACTGTTCACAAGAAGAGGGTGACCTTACAGGGCATTACTGAGCTAGAGGATTCTTGTTCATCCATTAGCTCGAAGAAACTTATAAAGCTGGTGCAGCATAGAGGTGTCATGAGCTGTTTTCAGCTATGTTCCAATGGTCAGATGGAGGCCTTACAATCTGAGGGTCAAGAAATTGCTGCAATTCAGTTAGAGGATTCAGCAGTCGTGCCTGCAGAGGTGGAACAGTTGCTTACTCAGTTTCAACATTTATTCAACACCCCCACCTCTCTTCCTCCATCTAGAGAAGCTGACCACAAGATCAAGCTGATACATGAGGCACAACCAGTCAAGATTCGGCCTTATCATTATTCTCTTATTCAAAAAATGAAATTGAAGCCCAAGTGCAACAGATGTTGAAAATGGGAGTCATCAGGCCAAGCACTAGTGAGTTTGCATCTCCTGTCTTACTAGTGAAAAAGAAAGATGGTACCTGGCGCTTTTGCATTGATTATAGTCACTTGAATGCTATTACTATAAAGCACAAGCATCCTATGCCAGTAGTAGATGAACTGCTAGATGAGATCAATGGGGCTCAGTGGTTCACCAAACTAGATTTCAGTTCTGGATATCATCAAATAAGAATGGCTGCAGGGGATGAGCACAAGACTGCTTTCAGAACCCACCAGGGCTTGTATGAGTTCATGGTGATGCCATTTGGGCTCACCAATGCACCTGCTATATTTCAGAGTTTGATGAACCTGATTTTTGCTGAACTACTCAGGAAAGGAGTCTTGGTTTTCATGGATGACATCCTCATTTATAGCAAAACCTTGGAGGAACATGTGAGACTCTTAAGTGCAGTATTTCAAATATTGCATCAACATCAGTTCTACATCAAGAGATCCAAGTGTTTGTTTGTCAGGACTTCAGTGGACTACTTGGGCCATGTGATCTCTGCAGCAGGAGTGGCCACTGACCCATCAAAAATACAAGCTGTGCTGAATTGGCCAACACCAAAGAATGTGAAACAGCTGAGAGGTTTTTTGGGACTTACAGGTTATTACAAAAAATTTATACAGCATTATGGGCTATTGGCAAGACCCTGACTGAATTACTAAAGAAAGGGAGTCAATTTTGTTGGACACCCCAGACTGAGCAAGCCTCCCAGCTGTTGAAGCAAAGATTGGTGTAGGCACCTGTGCTAGCAGTCCCTGATTTTGAGCAACCTTTTGTGCTTGAAACTGATGCTAGTGACTATGGCATTGGGGCTGTTCTCATGCAAGCTGGTCATCCCATTGCATATTTGAGTAAGCATCTGTGTCCAAGAAATCAAACTCTGTCTGTGTATAAAAAAGAATGCATGGCAATCTTAGTGGCCATTGAGAAATGGAGACCTTATCTGCAGCACAAGCAGTTTACAATTAGAACTGATCATAGAAGCCTTCTGTACTTGACTGAACAGAGAGTCACTTCCAAGATTCAACACAAAGCTTTAGTGAAGTTGATGGACCTCGACTATCAGATTCAGTTCAAGCAGGGCATTAACAATGCAGCTGCAGATGCTCTATCAAGGTGTGTCTCTGACCAGGAAGTGTGTGCTGTGTCCCAATGTTTACCAGTTTGGGTGCAAAAGTTAAAGGCAGCTTATGTCGACAATCCTGAAGATAAGGCACTGCTAACTCAGCTCAGTGTGGAAGGTCACAATGACAAAGGATTTGCTCTGACAGAAGGGATTATTCGATATAAGGGCAGAGTCTGGGTGGGCAACAATGAGTTGGCTAAACAACACATTCTTCAAGCTTTGCATGCCAGTGGATTGGGGGGACATTCTGGGATGGCAGCTACTTATAGCCGAGTTAAAACACTCTTTGCTTGGCCTCACCTCAAGCAGGATGTTCAGAAGTTTGTTCAGCAATGTGACCTTTGCCAGCAGGCCAAAGTAGAGCACACTAAACTTTCTGGATTATTGCAACCTCTGCATGTACCATCCCAAGCTTGGGAGGTAATCAGTATGGATTTTGTGGAAGGCTTACCTCCATCTGACAGATACAATGCCATCTTGGTGGTCATCGATAAATTTTCTAAGTATGCACATTTCATTCCTATCCAGCATCCATACACTGCCATCAAAATTACAAAGATCTTTCTGGATAATGTGTATAAATTGCATGGCTTGCCCAAGCGCATTATCTTAGATAGAGACGCTGTGTTTACAAGTGACTTATGGCAGGAGTTGTTCAAGCTTACTGATACTCTGTTGCTAATGAGTTCTGCCTATCACCCGCAAACAGATGGCCAGACAGAAAGATTGAATCAGTGCCTTGAAGGTTTTCTGAGATGTACTGTCCACTCTTGCCCCAGAAAGTGGAATAAATGGCTGTCAGTCGTGGAGTATTGGTATAACACCACTTATCATTCAGCACTGGGAAGGACTCCATTTGAGGTGTTGTATGGGCAGACACCACGACAGTTGGGCATTGAAAATCTTCAGCTGTGTCAAGTGCCTGATCTGGAGAAGTGGATGCAAGATAGAGAGTTGCTGAATAAACTCATCCAACAGCAGTTGCTAAGAGCCCAACATAGAATGAAAGCACAAGCTGATAAGAACAGGTAGGAGAGAGAGTTTCAAGTTGGAGATATGGTATATCTGAAATTGCAACCCTATGTGCAATCTTCGGTGGCCAACAACACAAATAAGAAGCTCTGTTTCAGGTTCTATGGGCCATACAAAGTGCTGGCCAGAATAGGTACTGTGGCATATAAACTGGAGTTGCCCCAAGCAAGCAAGATCCATCCAGTGGTACATGTGTCTCAGCTAAAGAAACATGTTCCAAAGGAGGTGATCATATCTGAAGACTTAAGCTCGGTGAGTACTGATCCATTTTTCATTCTCCAACCATACAAGCTGTTGAAGGCATGGACGATTGTGCGGGGAGCTCAGTCAATTAAGCAAGTCCTGGTGCAATGGGCGTCTCTGCCCCTGACATGGCTACTTGGGAAGATGAAGTTGATGTGCCTAAGGATCAAGTACAAGCTACAACAGCCTGAGGACAGTCTGCATCTCAAGGCAGGGGTAATGTCACGGACTGACAGGAGGACCCAGCTTGGAAGGCGGTGGCCGCGGAAGTGGAGGAGCCTTCAGGTGGAAGGCAGCGAACCTTTTAGACTCTGATATCTTAGTTCTCGTATAGAATCTTCTAGCGGTACTCCGCTATTGTATCCCCAAACATTATAGTTCATCAATAAAGCTCCCGATTAGCCCCAATTCCTATCCAAATTCCCTGTGAATCTCCACAAACCGTGTTGGTTCGTTACAATCTGTTTGTTTTAACTTTCAAGAACACAAGAGTGATGGATCCACATGCACCCTATGTTTGTTTTTTCTGGGACTACTAGCAGGTCTATGGGCAAGCGGAGTACACCCCATGCCCCATCTTTACCTTCCTGACGCACCCGGTGGCATTTTTTTTTGGGTTGAGTGTGTGCGTGCCGAAGTATTTCCGCACGCACATGCTGAAAGAAGTATTTGGCTTGTTTCTGTAGCACTGCTTTGAGCTTGGGCCCAAATTAGTCTCTGTACGTTCTTTGGCAACTGAAATCACAAGGCCCACCGTTTAGCTTGGGACTCGCCGCCTCTGCTCGCTAGTTTGAAGGCCACCGTTTCATCCCATTCATGATTCATCTCATGATGAACTGGCTGTGGTTTTATAAAAGGGCTCGAGCATTTCTACCCCTGTTTTCATGACCATTTGTGATTTTACCTCTGTTTTTTTAACTTTGTGATTTTACCCTTGTTATTTTCAAACGAAGGAACACTTTACCCCTGATCCATTATCACTCTCTACTGGTGTTAACTTTTGAGCAATCAGACAACTTTGCCCATGTATTTTTGCCCTTGTTTTATCACCCTCAACCAGTTAAATTTATCTATACAGAAATTTTATAAAAATTCGAGAGTATTTCAAGTGACTCTCCTGTTAAATATAATTTATTATTATCACAGAACTAGTACATATAAACAAAAAGACGGACATATTTTGCCTCTCATGCGACTCATGGAGGAGGGGTAGTGCTGTCATTCTGTTTGCATTTCTTTATTTTTTTGATATATTTTTTGCCTTTTAATCCCACAAAGTCTAAACGGCGTTACAAATAGAGGCAAACAGCGGCTTCGTATGAAAAAAAATAAGGGCAAAATCACAAAGTTGAAAAAGAAGGGGTAAACTCACCATTGAGCTTTGAAATAGGGGTAGAAACACTACAATCCCTTGTTATAAATTGCAGCTAACATCATCTCCAAAATCTGGCAGTATAGTTTTCACCTAACAGAAAATGCATACCATGACAAAGCGCATGAACAAAAGGAAATAAACTTTGGCCACTTCTAAACAAAAGTATTTGTCACATAACACTGTAACAGCATCTTCATTGTTTGAGATAAGACAGCCGAAACCAAGTCGTCACACGCGCACCGGTACACCACCAAACAAGTGAATCAAGACTCGAACACACAAATGATGAAATAAATAACACGCACACAAGTTATCAAAAAAAAAAACGCACAAAAAGGGAACGGCATTCGACCCACGTAGGTACCATATTGGACCCACCTCGCAGTTGAGGCAGCCCGCTGATCTTCGATCTTCTGCCTCTGACGGGTGGGTGATCTGAACCAGTATCTGCTAATGACACGGGTGCAGCTAGTATCATCATAAAGCGTTTGTTAAATTGCCGAAAGTACTTTGATAAGTTCTTGTGTATCAAAGAGTCGCGCAAAAAATGGCAAATGTACATACCTATCTGAGATTCAGTTGTAGCCGTCCACCGTCACAATGGGTTCGTTTGTATTCTGAGCTAGCTGTTCCTGGATTTTCTTCTTGAGCTCACCTTGCTTGCGCCTTTGTTCCTGTCTTTCTTCCTCACGTATCTTGTCTAGAGTCTCACGATCAGGAGCGGCGTTTATCCTGCCCCAATCCACAGTAAAGGAAACTCTGACCAGGACCGCGTTGATGTTTGGGAGAAATGCTAGCCCAGAAAAATCAATTTCACTTACTGCCCACGTGACTGTGACCTCCAGCCGCTCGAGTTTGGGCATTGCTCCTTCGTCAAATTTGACCGATTTGATGTTCCCCGTCACTTCAACGGTAAGCACCCTGAGATTTCCGAATGATATTCCACCCTGGGAAGATTTGAAATCAAGTTCTTCACACTGAGATGATGACCATGACAAAGGCAGAACTAGAATTTCCAAGCTCGGTAGATTCCCAAGGAATTCCAGAGTAGCATTAGACTTCAATAGGCCCACTAGTTTAAACTTCACCAGATGCTGGAGCTGCTTCATCCATTCCGGCATGGTTTTCAGATTGCCGTACAGCTTGAGGCTCCGCAGGTTTTCTGGAGGTGAGGATATCTCATCCAAGCAATGCAAACCAGTCAATCGTGCTGACCTCACAGACAATGATTCTAGTTTCTTGAGATAGGAAATGGCCAAGCAAAACGCACGGCCATTATTCTTGTTGATGCCGGCCACTCCTAACTTGCGCAAACCTGTGAGCATTCCGATGTCATGTAGAATTGCATTTCCTCTTCCGACATACAGTTCCCTCAATGTGTGCAAGTGTTTAAGTTTCCTGATCCCCCTCGGCACAATTGCGGCAGGCATTTCTTGTACTCCCGTCATGTGTGCAGGGAATGCCACGCAACAAGCAAAAGTGCATGCATCACGCCTTGTAAGAGCCTTGTGAAGAGGTCCATCGATGTCCATAAGAATAGGTAAGCAACATTTTGCACCCATACGCGCCCCCCTAAGACACCTTACCATTATGCTATTCTCTTCTTCTTTTTCCACATAATCAAATTTCCGACCAACATGGATGTACTGTAGCTTCTTAAGCTTGATGATGGTTTTTGGCAGAGCCTTTACCCATGTACCTCTGATGTCTAGTGTTTGGAGTTGCCTCAGCTTGCCTAATGTATCTGGTAGTAGATCAATACCTAAGCATCCTCGTAGAGAAAGGAATTTTAGGTGAACAAGCTTCCAAATCTGATCAAGATGATGGTATTTTAGATCAACATTAGTCCCTTCAAAGTCAAGCACACGTAGAAACCTCATCTTGTCAGAAATGAAAAATGGCCTCCACTTTCCAAACAGTGATAATGATCGTATCCGGGACAAATCAACTATGCTCTCAAATTCACTCTCATCTCCTTCCCAGTTACTACTTATAGCAAGATGACGAATTGCACCATGGATGTTAGAGCTGCTAGCGTCAAATCTGAAAACAAGGTTTTCTTCCATTGACTTTGAGATGGCAATATCGCGCATCAGATCATGGACTTTGCAGGAGTCAATTGATTTCCAGCTATGAACTGATTGCTGATATGGTAAAATCATGCTTCTTTTCTTGAGTTCAATGAAGTAGTCATCAGCTATTTCAATGGCCGACTTGCCATGAGTCTCGCTTGAGTAACCTTCTGCTGCCCACCGATGCACCAGACGCCTCCGGCTAATGTTCTCATCTTCAGGGAAAATGGATAGATATAAAAAACAAGACTTGAGATGGTAGGGTAAACCATCATAGCTCTTTTCAAGGACAGTTCTTATCATTCCAAGCTCTGGATTCATCTCTATTTCTGCATTGATATTCTCATTCAATTGCCGCCACTCTTGTGCAGTCTTTGGACGGTTTGCCAAGAGGCCACCTATGACAACTATTGCAAGGGGAAGTCCACCACACTTCTTTAGAATTTGTTTTGCTTCTTTAAGCAAATTGGGATCGTTTTGCACATCCAAATATTTGGTGTCATCAAATACCTGATATTCATACAATTTAAGCTTTAGAGTTCTTAAAAGTATAAAATAACCAAACATAGATATCTTTATTTTTACAATATATCAGAATTTTAGAATGAAAGGTTAGTTGTTACATACAAAAACACAGTCATGCATCTACAATCCATGCAGTTAAGATCATTTTTAGGGAGCAGGTTGAGAGAGCAAATTAAATAATATATGAATCTTGTATGTTCAATTTCTATGTGCACAAACATTCCCTTGATTGGATCACTCACACTACTACAAAAAATCTTTTGCAAGACATCCTACTGTAGCAGTCCGCGGCGGGCACATTTTTTTCCCGCCATGGTAAATCCAATGATTTTCCGCGTTGGATATTTTTCATTTACCGCAGCGGGCACTTTTGCCCGCCGTGGAAAATCAATTTACCGTGGCGGGCACCTTAAAGCCCGTCATGGTAAGGCCGAAGCCCAAATGACCCGGTTAAGGCCCAATCAGTTCTCTTATCGTGCTTTCTATATAATGCGTGTCTTAGGGTTTCGTTTCAGCAATCTTCTCACTCTCTCCACCACCGCACCTAGGCTCCCACTCTCTCCACCGAGGCTTCCCCACTTTGTCCACCACAGCACCCTCACCCGACGGCGGTAGCAGCGCGGATTGGGCGTGGCGTGGCCCTCCCGCAGCGGCGCCTCCGCCTCCGCCGTTCACGGTCCGCAGCGCTCCTCTCACCTCCACCGTGCATGCATCCCCCCTTTCTCTCACTCACCTCCACTGCACATGCATCCTCTCCCTCTCTCTCTTGCCACGACATGCATCCTCTCCTTCCCCATCCCCATCTCTTCTCCACCGCGGGATCCACATTAACCCAAATTGATGCATGCATCCTCTACTCTCGGTGGATCTGGCGTAGACGACCTCCAAGGCTGTGGATCCGGCGAGGACAGCCTCCATGGTCGCGGATCCGGCGAGGACGGCCTGCATGGCCATGGATCTGGCAAGGACGACCTCCATGGCCGCGGATCCATGGAGGTGGAGGTAGGTACACCACTCTCATGCACTCTTCACATCCCTCTCACCCTCTCTTCATCTCCCTCACACTCTTTCTTCATCTCCCTCTCACTCTCTGTTTGCAGATGGCGACGATGGATCCACAATGGAGCCTTCGCAAGGAGAGCTAGGCAGGGCCAGCGTGGATCTAAGGCAGGGTGGCCGCCACTACGTGGATCTGATGGCGGCTCCACCGGCGGCGACGGCGGCGGCGGCAGTGCTGCAACCCTAGATGGGCTTGGCGGGCTTGTGGATGGGCTCGACGGGCCTGTCCAGAGCTTTTTCTATTTTTTATTTTTTTGAATGATTTACCGCAGTGGGCATCGTAAAGTACCCGCCGCTGCAGATCGATTAACCGCAGCGGGCAAAGTGGCCCGCCGCAGGAAGGCCATGATTTACCGTGACCTTATCACCGCGGCGGACACGTTTGCCCGCCGCAGAAAACCGATTTCGCCCGCCGTGGTTAAGTTTTGTGTAGCAGTGTCAAAAGATTAATAGAATATCAAACTATTTGCATTGTCCTATATATACACCAAGAGGAATATCTCTCCCAATTATATGGTGTCAGAATCATTTATAGAATTTTTGGAATGCTAGCGAAATTATTAGTAATGCTATTTCATCAAAACCATAGTTTTGATTTTGGCCGACAAACTCCAAAATCATAAACCTTTGACATTTCAATGGTCAAAACCATGCATGTGACCTCTCTCTCCTCTCCAAGACTTTTTCTCAACGTGATTTCAAAAGCCGCTGAGCTAGGACTGCTGCAACCATTGTCAAGACGTGTTTTACATCAACGCTTTCTCAATGTATGCGGATGATGTGGTTTTATTTCTCCGTCCAAGTGCCACCGATATTGCTATCACTATGGACATCCTTCAGCTGTTTGGTGCAGCATCTGGGCTCAAGGCTAATCTTCAAAAAAGTAATGTACTTCCTATCAGATGTGGTGCTCAAGAGATTGAATTTGTATAGCAGCAGCTCCCCTGTGCACTATCTGATTTTCCATGCAAATATCTGGGCTTACCTCTCTCTTTAAGAAGATTAACCAAAGAGCATGTTCAGGCCATCATCAACCGAATAGCTGATCAACTTCCAGGATGGAAGGCAGATTTGTTGACAAAAGCTGGGAAGCGGGTTCATGTACAGTTTGTTCTTACAGCGATGCTAATCTATCTTGTGATGGCCATTGATCTTCCTCAATGGGCCATTAAAGCAATTGACAAAATCCAAAGAAGCTACCTATGGAGGGGACGTGAGGAAGCACGCGGAGGACATTGTCTTGTGGCATGGGAGACAACTTGCAGCCCAACTGAGCTAGGCGGCTTGGGCATTTCCAACCTTAGAAACCTTGGCTGGGCATTGCGTGCAAGATGGCTCTGGTTATTGAAAACGGAGGCACACCGTCCTTGGTCGGCATTGCCTATACAGGTACCTATTCAAGTTCAGAAGCTCTGCTCAATGGCAATTATCTCAGAAGTTGGCAACGGCGAGAATACTATGTTTTGGACTGATAGATGGCTTCATGGGCATTGTATTAAAGATATTGCACCCCTTCTCCTTGCTGTGATACCGCAAAGGAAAAGAAAACTGCATACTGTACAGCAGGCTCTAGCCAACCGGACTTGGATCTCAGACATCCAAGGCACTCTAATAGTGGGGGTCATCGTGGATTACCTTCAGCTTTGGAACCCTATAACTTTGAGCTACAGCCTGAGGTACAGGACTCTCACAAATGGAAATTATCTTCTAGTGGACAATACTCCGCCAAATCTGCATATGATGGTCTATTCATGGGGAGAACTATCTTCAGGCCGTGGGAAAGGATCTGGAAAACTTGGGCGCCAGCTAAATGTCGTTTCTTCCTATGGCTTGCAGGCTTGCAGCGCACAAGCGCTGCTGGAGATCAGATCGTCTTGCTAGACAAGGACTGCCTCATCCTGAGCAGTGTCCACTTTGTGATCAGGCCGACGAAACCATTGATCATCTCCTAGTTGCGTGTGTTTTCTCAAGGCAATTTTGGTACTATTTCTTGAGACAGGTTGGTCTCCATTCTCTAGCTCCGCAGCCATCTGACACTTCATTTGATGATTGGTGGGAGAATGCAAGTACAACAACTTCTGGTTTAACACAAAAAGGTCTGAACTCCCTAATAGTTCTTGGAGCATGGATAATTTGGAATCATCGCAACAGATGTGTCTTTGATGGAGAAGTTCCCAATATAGCTGAAGCCTTGAAGCTGGCTGGCAAGGAGCGTCAGCGGTGGACTTTAGCAAGGGCTCGTGGGTTATCCCCCTTGACTGTCCCTGCCCAAGCTGCCATTTGATCTATTGTAGGAGCAGGGTCGCCTTTTCTTGATTTACGGGCACGATTGAATATGCTGTTCTAAGGGTGTGTGGGTGTGCGTTCGGGCGCGTCTGTTGAGCTTTGGGTGTGTGTGGGTGTGCGTTGTACTCTGGGTTCTATACCCTGTTCTTTTCTTCTTAATATAATGAAGCGTAGCTGTTCTGCGTTTTCGAGAGAAAAAACTTTTTTCTCAACATAACTCAATCATGCCTTCAATTTATTAGAGTGCATAGTGTATCCGACCCACCCACAAGCTTGTGTCCACTCAAGTCCAGGTTGATAGGAGCCCACAACAAATCAAAGCATCGAGCCTAACTCAATCCAAAAGACTAGTTTGCTAGGCGCGGGTTACACCCATCTTATATGCTATGGTTTTTCACCATCATTTTCTGAACACTTGTGAGAATAAACTAAACAATCTCTCCCGCTCACTGCCCCAACACTTTACATCACACAATCCCCGTGTGATCTCCAGAATATGTTATCTAGCTATGAGTCTAATGGCCCATGTTGCACACAGCCCGTGTGACCTTTGAGACTTTAATGGTCTCCCCATCTGTGCAAAATGCCCCTTGGGATACCCACGACGCACCAGATGGCCTAGGCCTCCAAATGACATGGTCCACGAGCCGAAGGTCTGCAAGGCTGCTTGGCAAACACTGCTAGGTCCCCAAGACAGCCCGACCAACTTGTTAGTGATCAGCTCGGCTGCCCGACATGCCTCGCCAGGCCTCCAAGACGGTCCAAGACCACAGGTTGAAGACCTGCAGCCCACGCATCAGCTCAACGGCATCGCAGGAAATTAAGGATGTATCCAGAACAAATCACCAAAATCAGTTACGATAGATATGATCTAGAGATCCTTGTATGCGATTAGCACCATCTGTTTATACGTTCCATGCAATCAACCTGTAAGGCTACTCTATAAAGTGGGCAGGGGACTCCTCAAAATCTATCTCATTCACACTATAGCCAATACAAACCAACATAACACAAAAGAGTAGGGTATTACGTCAGGCTGATGGCCTGAACCACTATATAAAATCTTGTGTTTCTGCTGCCCTCTGGTTGCTAATCTCATGCACCTCTCAACAAATTAGCCATCATGGGGAACCCCTCGGTGGACTGCCGAACATCTTTAGTCGACACCGTGACCATGTGACACATATCACTTGTTAGAGTACAGAGTGGATTAGAACCTAGCTTAGTATGCGCTTTAGTCGGTGTCTATTCAAGTCCAAATCCGCAAGAGATCCCACAAAAAGTCAGGACATCGGAACTATCTCAACCCCAAAGACTAGTTCAATAGGTGTAGATTACCCTTGCCTCCATCAACTTTTGATGTGAGAATAAACCTAACAAATCTCCTGTGCCGCTAGGCATAGCGATCATGCAAGATGCCATGCCCTTCTCCGCCCATCGTCATTCTTGCTACATTCAGACATGTGCCCCTGCTCTCCAGACTTCCTCTTCTTTATCTAATGTGGCACATCAATGCCCGTCTGCACTCAGTATACCACAATGTTTCATCCTTGTCATAGAACGTAAGCCAAGTCATCCATATTGATGCATGCATCTACCATCCACCTCCCTCTTCCATGCTCCCTTTTCCTCTCTATGATTATGGCTCACTCTCACATGTATCATGCTGCTAGATCGCGAAGTGCATGCTAATTAATCATGTGACTTAGTACCAGCATGGCTTTCCCACGTGCCACCACGGCCAGCCACACTCCTTCGTGAGTGCACATGGTGTGCATTGAGTGCCACTGTGTGACCTCGCTGAAGTCTACTCTCTCCAGCACTTACCCCCGGCTCACATAAGGAGTTTAGGCCGCATCCCTCCCCAACAACCCTCCCCTCATCCCATCTCTAGTGGTGGAGTACCACTTGGATTTGCCATGGGTGATGACCTTCATTGCTTCTCCATTGAATCCAAACATGCTTTGAGCTTACAAGCACCTAGGAAATCATCCCTGACCCCCTCTTTTAAGTTTGGCCATGCCAAACTACACCTATTCCCAATCGTGGTGTACCTAGCGTCAACGCTAGGCTAGCATGTAGTAGAGGGCAGTGTAGGGGTGCATGAGTACACTCTAGCTGATGTGGTCTCCAGAGTTAGTGCCAACTCCATGATGGTGATGGAGATGGTGTGTTCCATGTCCGAGTACATGGCTGAGCATGTAGCTGACACACTAGTGGGGGCATGGTGTGCGTGTCAAACCAGTGATGCAATAATGG
>DXKC01004101.1:0-10850 GCA_031170775.1 Cymbopogon citratus
TTTTATCTGTTGCCCTTAAAATGCATGCTTCGAATCCCAGATGATTTTTGTAAGATTTGTGGCATGTGTCTGCTTGTTTCCTTTTGCAGGGCACATCCATAAATACAACTCTTTGGATGGCCAGCCTGATATTTTGCGGTCATTATATTCTGCACTACAGCCGTCTAGTACTTTCGAAGATCGAAGGTACAAGTGCATTAGGCACAGAAAATATACTTAGTTTTTTTCGTGTTATCCGACAAGTTTCTATATTTGAACATTTTAGAAATTCCAAACTTACTCTTGTCTCTGCACACCCAAGCAATGCTTTGTTTGTGCACTTTCCGGCTTATTTCCTAACAGTGGAAAATGCTAGTATTAAACCTGCATAGCCATGTATAGTGTATCCATTAGAATTATTTGAATATGGTCTTCAACTGATATCTAACAGATATGAATCCAAACATGTATTGTTGAATAGTTTCTTTCTCTTAACATACTGCCATGGAGATTGGCTAGCTGATATATATACTTTTCTCTCTAGATATCATGATGCCCGTCTTTCTGATCAGCAGATGGCGTTGCTTCAGTACCAAAGGGAGAATATCCATTATCTGAGTGAGGAGGTACATGGAAGTTTCATGCAAAATAGTTGATACCTACCAAATCTCTTTTTCATTTATTTCTGTAAGAATAAGAGACTTATTTTAAGCACATGCATTTAAATTTGATTTCTTACGTTGTAAAAACATTATTTAGGCATGAAAATTATTGAACTAATAAGCAAGGCAAGACAAACACAGAATTAAATCTTTGGATTTTATGGATAGGACAGGCATGGTGAAGGCTGTGATAGTCAAATATACTAATGAACTTAAGGTCATGTTTGTTACTATGTATGTACAGCATTTCTGTAATACATAAGAGTGCAGCTTTCGTAATATTTCTTTTCTAGAGGAAGGGGTTAAGCCTGGTTTCTTATATTAAAACCACAACAGACTGTACAGTGAGAGGTAACAGACAGAAATTAATGAAGGGTTTGTACCCAAGCTAACAGGGAATGTGTTGCAGATTCTTTTACTCTATGAGCTTGTAGGAGAGTGTCATTGGTAAAACTGTTTTTCCAGGAGGTGTAGCCTGCTTGTTCTAAAACGATTATATTGTTTCTTTGTTTCAAATTTTCCAAGCAGCAATAATGAAAATTTTCATGAAGAAGGGATTTTGGAAGGACTTTTTTTTTGCCTTCTCCATCATGCTGAATCCTTTTGTTGATCAACAATTCGTTTCTTTGCTTGCAAGGTCCTCCGCTTGCAAGAATGCTTAAGCAAATACCAGAGAACTGATGCTGGAACCACTCCTCAGGTTCTCTCTCTGTGCATTGCACAATGATGTTGCGTGCTGTCTCTCATTGAGTAGCAGTCTGATGGTTCCAGATTTAGACAGAAGGAACTACCTAACTGTTTCAAATGGTGAATTTTCTTTTAATCTTCAGGTTGATCTTGCCCATCTCTTAGCAACTCGTGATCAAGAACTTCGAGCACTCACTGCTGAGGTAACTATGTTTATCAAAGTATTAAGCAACTCCAACGGTTTTGCAAACGGGCTTTGCATTCTTGTTTTTGCAAAAAAAGTCTACAAAACTCCTATCCAACGGTTTGGCAAATGGGCTTTGCATTTTTGTTAACTTGGCAAAATCCTGGGATGGATTGGCATATATGCAAGCTCGCGATCGGCTTGGCATTCCGTCTCGCATGCTACTCCCACGCGCGCTCTTCCCTCCCGTGCCGCCGGGTTTCCTTTTTTGGATTTTGGCAAGTCAAATTTGCCAAACCGTTGGAGATAACCTTTTTTTCTCCTCCCCATATTGATTTGAGAGTTGGCAAACTCCATGTTTTGCCAAACAAAAAATGCAAAACCGTTGGAGTTGCTCTTACCGTGCTATACATTCCTCAGAAAATATGACTTACATGGATACCATGTATATCTAGTGGTTTGGAATGCAATGCTATATTACTATCTTAAGGGGGCTTCCATCTTGTGTAAATTAGTAATGGAGGTCCTCAAGAATAGTTGTCTCTGCCTACTTTGTACTTCTTGCGGTAACTACTTACAGTAGTTTTTAGCTACAAAGCAATCTGCTTCTTGCAGATGTAAGAAATGTGCCTGTTGACATGCTTGGTTAATTCTTTATAGTGTGAAAAGTTGAACCGAACTTGCGTTAAATGCCTAGATGAGTGAGTGAGAATGTAAAAAACCGAAATTGTTGATAGTATTAAATCAGTAATTCCGAACTGGCTGTGCAGATGAATCAAGTGCACTCCGAACTTCAACTTGCCCGTGGTTTGATCGATGAAAAGGAATCAGAGATCCAGCGTATCCGTCTGAGCAACAACCAGGTATGTAGTTTAGCAATCAAGGGTCTACCATAGAGTGCTGACAGATTGGGTGTATCCCGCATTTGCTTGAAAATCACTGATTGCTTTATCATAAACACATTCAATGCAGTATGTTGAAGAAAATGATAGGCTCAGAGCTATTCTCGGTGAATGGAGTGCTCGAGCCGCAAAGGTACTCTTGGTGCAGTGCTATTGTGTATTTATGGCATTTGTCCTTTTTCTCGTTATCGTATCTTTGAGTATGTTTAACAGCTTGAACGGGCGTTGGAGGCAGAGCGGGCGTCAAACATTGAATTGCGGAGAAACATTGCAAAGTTTAGAGGTCATTTGTACAAAGAGCAGGAGGCCTGATTTCCCGTGTCTGAGGAACATGTACATCTTCGGTATATTATAGCAGGTTCCAGAATATTACCAAGATGACTGCTCGGGTTCCAGACGATCGGCCCAAATTTTGGATAGTGAAGAGCATCTCAATCTGGATCCATTCGAACTGAGATTGATTACGAGATTGCACATGATTCTTCGACGATGCATATCCATCTAGTGGTTTGTAGAAGACGTAGCTTGATGTACATATGTTCGTAGGTTTGATCATGTAGAGTATGGTATTCCTTGTCATAAAAAAAATAGAGTATGGTATTCTTTTTGGTTAAATACTGCTCAGTATCATGAACATGATAGTGTCTGCTAGTGTGGTTCGCAGGAGACTAGCAGAGTTTGAGGCTCTAAGGTCGTTCTTGGAGCAATGCTAGGATTTTGCGTACTACTCCAAGAACGATGGCTAGGACAGAACAACAAGATCGCTTCTCCAGTCAACTGACCCGTTACAGACCTCATGGGCCTGAACCCAGTTGCCACCATAGTTTTCTTTTTCGGATTTGTTTGTTTTTTTTCGTATTCTGTCTATCTCTTTCTTCTGAGCGAAGTTTTAATCTGGTCTCCTCAACGTAGGTCTTCGTAAGCTAGTTACGTATGAGTATATGATATTCCTCTTTGTTAAAGACTGATGAAGACTGATGACGAGTGGTTATATTGTTGCCTTGGCTTCCAAGTTCCAATGAGTCCTACAGCAGCGATTAATTTGCATTGACAGTCTAGAATGGACGCGTGCACAACAGAGATTTTTGGAAGAGATCACGCGTCTCTGTATGGATCATGGTCCTGAGATGAACAGATGATGTGGACTGTATGTTCGGACAGTTTAGCACGGAGAAGAGAATTCGATTCCAGGGGGAAACGAAGTGAAGACGAAGTCGCTGTTTTGTGGCTTGTGGCTATAGTTTCGGTGCCGGGGGGAATAGATACTTTGCCAATGGTTTCTCTCATTTCCCACACAACACAGGTGGATGCGTAAAGCCAACACTACTGATCGATCATTGCAGCAACTAAGGAATCTCCATGGGAATCTTTTGGTAAATATCCTACCACCGTTTCTTCGTTAACGGACTTGCAAATTTGTGTGGTAGAACATCACATAAGGTGGGGGTCCCATCTCTAGCCTGGTGACGGTGACCAAATGCCCTACTGTTTGCTGTCCTTAGAGAAATTTTAAAGAAGGAAGCGGCACCAAGTCAACTGGTGCCTAAAATCTGGCACAACACCATTCAAAATGTCATTTTGTCGGTGTTTAAAACCAAGCACCCGTCCTTCTCCCCCAAAAGGCCAAAACCATGCCCATGAGACACTTGTCAATTTGTCATGGTGGCACTATAACATCCAAATATATCTCTGATTATTTTTTTATAATAAAACATATATCTATCTATCCAACTATCTATCTCTCTCTTTCTGCTTTGGGCCTTTGTTCTCTTTGGAGATAAAAGTTACAAAGTTGAATTTCGAACTCCTATAGCACTTTCGTTTGTATTTGACAAATATTGTCCAATCACAGACTAACTAGGCTCAAAAGATTCGTCTCGTGATTTAGAACCAAACTGTATAAGTAGTTATTTTTTTATCTACATTTGCATGTGGCTAAAGATTAATGTGATGATGATTTAATGGAGAGAAGTTAGATTTTTTAGCAAAGAGAACGAGGCCTTGATTGAATTTGAGATCCAAAGTGACGGCATAAATTTCGTTTGGAAAAATAAAAAAAAAACTGGCCCGCATTTTGCCGGTGGAAAAAAAAAATCTAAACGGGCCCACTGGGCACTTGCTGGCTACCCCCAACCGTAAGTGTCACGCAACGGAACGGAACGGAACGTCGCTTTCCTTTCACGCCTTCCTCCCCCGTTCGCTTCGCTCCCATCTCCCGCCTCCCTCGGACGGTCCGGCCTCCCTCTCCAGTCTCCTCCACCCTCCGCGCCGACGCCTCTCCTCCGTCTCCAGTCGCCACCACCCCACACCGACCATTTGCCGCGTTGGCTGGCGTTGCCGGATCCTCACGCACGCAGTCAGCCCGCCCGGACCCGAGAACCCACGCGCGCGCGCGTCCCTATTAATAACGGCCACCTCGCTCCCCCGCCAGCCACCGAAGGCGCACGCACCTTGCGACCAGCACAGAGATTCGTTCCACGCCTCCCCTCGTCGGCGCCCCCAGATCTCGCGCGTCTCCCGCCGCAAGGTACGGACGCGGATCCCGCCACCATTTTCCTGCTAATGCTTGTGGCGTCCGGCCTTCTCCGTCCACGGATCGCTGGTTGGTTGGTTGGTTGCTCGCTCGAGTCTTGTGGGTGCGATCTGCGTTGCTCGGGGGAAGAGGAGAGGGGGATCTCGGTTGGAATGAGCTGATTTCGCAGTCTAGGGTGCGTAGCGTGTCTGGTGAGTAGGGATCCAGAGATGGGGCCTTTGGAGCCGGATCTAGGATGATAGTACAGAGAGAGGCCCGTGAATTTCTGCTTCTACTAGAAGGGTGCGTCTGGTGCTCTTGCTGTGTGATTTTTGTCGCCTTGTGATGCTGGGACCGGGCTATTGGCGGGAGTTTGTCAGAATAATACAAAAAAAAAAAAAGCTGGTGCGACGAGATCATGCTATGACTTATGATTGTTTGATCTTCTGATTGTTAATGACTTGGATCAGTGCATCTGTTGGTATAGGTAGAACATTGTTGGTCCAACCGAGGATGCCCTCTTCATTGAGGCCCCTACTGAAAAGCACTGAAAATTCTATAATTTTTCTCAGTTCGTAAAGCCAGCACCTTTTGCAGTCCTAAAAGTCTAGTGCCCAATAGAATGCATGGAATGGGTTGCCCTTGAATTGCTTGGTAGCTAATCAATATTTTAGCTGATTGATTTCTAATACTGCAAACATGAGACAATCTGTATAAGCTAATCTGTCGTTACAACCTAGTTGACAAAAGTGTCCCAATTATGTAACCTTGCATTTCTCGGTAGACAAAAATGGCTGCTTACTTTGCTTTTCCCTTTCAATGAAATGGTTCCTTTTTTTGCATTTGATATGTGCAAGTTTGGATTTTTGTTGTACAAAGATGCAATACCAATCGTAATCAAACTGCAGGGTAACTTTGAGCCATGGGCACAGTTGTGGATGCTGCTCCAGCAGTTGTGGCTGAGGAGGTACTTTGCTTTACTGATTTACTTGAGGTTTCTGATCCCCTATATATGCAATAGTTGGCACTGCTGCAAAACACTAGGGGCTGCTTTGCTTCTCGGGCCAGGCCCGCCGCATGCACAAGGCAACGCCGAGCCAGGCTCACTGGAAACGCAGGTGAGTTCCGTTCCTGCCGAGCCTGGCTGGCTTTGTGCAGCGCGAGCATGCAGATTGAGTCGAGTGAGAGAGCGGGCGTGCAGGAAGACTCTTCAACCAATCACCTTCCTCTCCTATCCTGGCTGGATGCAGAAGGGAGCCAATCACTGCCCACATGCATGAGTCCGGCCTGGCTAAGCGGCGCCTGGTTGCGTCGTGCGAGCCAGGTTCAGCAGAGAAAGTAACCAATCACGCCCTAGGTTCATTGAGAATGTTCAGCATCTTACCTTTTCATTAGCAAAATATACATTTTCATTAGCAAAATATAATTGAGATTGCTGAACCCTTTTGTTTGATGGCCAGGCCTTTCTAAGTTTCTAGATTTCTGTTACATCAACAGTTGGTGCCCTTGAGCCTTGCATTTTTATAACTAAATTTCAGCTGATTTTGTTAGTACGTATGCCGTGCCTTATTTTCCTGTCTGATTCATGCTTCTTGAAACCAAATCAATCTCCACATCCTTAAGGAAATTGCGCTTCCTGCATTTTTTTGCTAAAGAGATGTCCTCATCATCTCATACAACTTGTGCTTTTCATAAACTATGGTTCGTCTTAAGAAATGTGCTCTATGTGCAGGTCACTGAGAACATGTTGGGTGGCAAGAAAGTTACAGTTGTATTTGTTCTAGGTATCTGTTTTATCTTCAGTAATTTTTGGTTATTTCTGTCCTACTACCATAGAAGAGAATTTTTGGTTATTTGTGTCCTACCATAGAAGAGAATTTATGGTTATTTGTGTCTTGCCATAGAAGAGAAGGAGAGCTTTGAACTTAAATAGGTTCATGTTCATGTGCTATATGGAGCTACTATGTGCACTTTAAATAGATGATTTTGTTTTGCATCTGACCAAGAATTTACACATAGGTGGTCCTGGAAGTGGAAAGGGCACACAGTGTGCCAACATTGTGGAACACTTTGGATTCACCCATCTTAGCGCTGGAGATCTTTTGCGTGCAGAAATTAAATCTGGCTCTGAGAACGGGTATGTTTTTCCCTCTATAAGAAAGCTAACTTATCCTTTTTGTTCCTTCTCAACAGACCTTTTTCTTAGAGAAGTCTTGTTGAACTACACATTTGATGTGCTTTCTCTATGTATGGTGCTCCTTGATGTTTCACAGAACCATGATTGAGAACATGATAAAGGAGGGAAAGATTGTTCCATCGGAGGTCACTATAAAGCTGTTGCAGGAGGCAATGATAAAAAATGAAAATGACAAATTCCTGATCGATGGATTTCCAAGGAATGAGGAGAATCGTGCAGCTTTTGAGAATGTTGTAAGTCCCTCCCTTTTGTACAGAAATTTTTCTGGTTCTCATGCCAATTGAAGAAATTATTTTCCGATATTTTAGTTACTTATTATAAATGAATATTTAGACTATTAATTCTTTCTCATTCCTTCAGACCAAGATTTCTCCTGCATTTGTGCTATTCTTTGACTGTTCTGAGGAAGAGATGGAGAGGCGTCTCTTGGGGCGCAATCAGGTTTCCTTCATCGTCAACCAATTATGGTTTTTTATTTAGTCACAAAATTCTTGTTTCTAATATTTCTTACTGTCTTTGCAGGGAAGAGTTGATGATAACATTGAAACTATCAAAAAAAGGTTCAAAACCTTTGTTGAATCAAGTCTGCCTGTCATTGAGCATTACAACTCAAGGGACAAGGTTAAAAAGGTATTGATGAACAATCTTGCCAGAGATTCTCCTATTGCACTCAGATGGTGCAAATATGTGATGTATTACAACTTAAGTAGAATTAAAGCCAGAAATAAGATGCACATTAGAATAAATACGTGAGGTTAGAAGGATATTTTAGATCTATCGTGTGTGTGTTTCTTTGCTAATGGCCATTATAGTCTACATTTCAATTAATTGATGGCCTTTTCTTTTTGCAATGTTTTCACTTTAGCCCCCATAGTAACTTTTCATTTTATCAGATTGATGCTGCAAAACCAATTCCTGAGGTGTTTGAAGATGTCAAAGCTATTTTTGCCCCATATGCTCCAAAGGTAATTAGGTTTCACTTGTTCTTTATGTATTGTTTTGCAAATGTGGCATTTCCATATGGATCTTTAATCTCATGTTTGCCTTGGCATGTCATTTTCCATCTTTGAATGTATGTCTACAAACATTAAATGATGTTCACTTTTAAAAGTTTTGGCTTTTTCCATTTTGTTTGCATGACTAAAATACTAGTACAAATCTACTCTCTTATCACATTGTCTTCTCTATCAGGCTGAATAGAGCAATCTAAGGGACATGATAAAGGTGATACATGGTGTCATAGGTATACCCCCTATATTGTGCTTGGCCTAAAAGATTTTTCATCTGGTTCTTGGCACCATAAGTGGGATTCTCATGCAATATTAATAATCCTTTTTGCAGGCACCACACAAACATATCTGTGAATCTGTGATTATGAACCCTTTAATATAGAACAAAAATTTTGGCTCATATGAGCTACCAGCGCACCAGTAGGCAATTCAATTTGTTACCAGCAATAAGTAGATCTGATTCCCAGTGGTCATGCTAGTGTAACATTTTACCACTGTCTGTTGTCTATGTATCCTTTGATATTGTGTTGTACCAATGTGTAATTTACTTTATGGACTGATGAGACCTTGTGCCATTCACCAGGTTTCTTGTGACATTATGGAAAGTGTAAACTGCTGCCATATTCTTTATGCGTTGAAATGTATCATTGCACTGAACTTTTGTCCTCTGGGCAGAAAATATTATGCTTAACATGTTCGAAGTACTGCAGTGTCATGAATCATAAAGCCAGAGGTCCAGAACCATAGCATAGTCCGTGGTTGTATTGTATGCCATTGTATTGTACTTTCTTGGTCCCAAAAGGATATAATTTTAGTTAAAAAAAGGATGTAATTTTGAAATAGTGCTATGTTTAGTATGTCAAATTTGATCTAATTTATAAAAAATATTAATATTTATCGTACTAATTAGGTATATTAAATTCATCATGAAATATATTTTACAATGTATATTTTGTGTCATATATATTGATGTTTTGTCTATATATTTGGTAAAACTTTACACACATTAGCTTCGATTGTCTTTTTTTTTGGGAAGCATATTCCCTTCCTTCTTGTGGGGTTATGTCGCCAAAAAAAATCACAATAGCTGATGGAATCTGACTGTTTTGCACCATTTGTGAGAGCTCCTGTTCCTCCTTCCCGCTTTTGAGGCCTCTGGGCCAGGTTCAATGAATGTTGCACCTTCCAATTTGAGAAGGGAAAACGATAGAAATCTTGGACCCCCTCTTCAACGACGGCCGAAGTATATGGCTGAATGAATGAATGGTCCACACTTCACAAGTAGCATATACCATTTTCATTCCTCTACAACCGAAATCCAGGCCAAAAAGGGTGGGGGAAAAACAAAAGTGTGCAAGCAACAGTGAAATCTCTTCTGAAACCCCATGGGGGGAAAAATCTGTGCACTGGAACAACACTGAGATCCCTTCATTTTTTGTATCCTATAATAATCCCAATCCTAAATAAAAAAAAGGCCTCTCTCTGATCCATCGCATCTTAGCTTTTATATTTGGGCTCTCCAGTGGGGATCACACCACATAAAATGGTAATGCGTATTTCGCACGAAGCCTTTGCTAAGCTGGTAGGGTAGGCACGTGGGCGCTGCAAGATGGTAAGCAAGCACTCCATGTGGGCGGCAACCAAACCGGCAGATGGTGGAGAACCATCACTCTCACTCACACCACCAGAAGCTCCAGTGCTAGACTGTTATCTGGCGTTTGATCGTTCATACTAGCGTGCAGTTGGCCGGCTCCTGCCGACGTGCGCCAGCCCGTGAAAACCATCGAGTCCTACGTCGGTCGGCCCGAGAAGAATCGGCGGTTCACACGCTGCGGCCACGAGAAGTATTTCCTGATGACCGGTGCCCACTGTTGGGCGCGACCTGAGATGGATTGTATGCGTATCCATCCCGTTCTGTTCATTTTGCCCGTGCCACACGTGGAGAGACTGTTCTGGATTGCCGCCGGCCGGATCATGGCCTGGTCCATCATGGGCGTCTCTATAAATTTGGGGCCAGAATTACTATCAGAATTCATATAGCATTTCATTTGTATTTGGTAAAAAATATTCAAATTTTAACTAATTAGGCTCAAAATGTTTGTCTCGCAAAGCATAACCAAACTGTGCAATTAGATTTTGGTTTCATCTACATTTAGTACTCCATACATGCGTCGATATTTTGATGTGATAGAAAATTTTTTTTTTTTACATAGTGGAATTTGGAGAGGAATTCTGGCATGGCAAAGGAGAAATCGTGCTCCTTTTTCGCAAAGGCAAAGGCAAAGGCACAAAGTCTTGACAAGGTCTCCTCCAACGTGTTTGCGCCCATGCTTGCTAATCTTACTAGTAGCGGTACCTTTCTGCCGTGCCGGTGTCATCATGGGTTGACGTTAGTCGACATTTTGTGTTTAATTTGACGTCAAGCGAGACGGTTAAAAGCTTGGTTGGACGCTGGGCCTGGCGCCGGTAGGGCCGCGACGAAAGCATCAGGATCGGCGGCCAGCAGCCACTCCACGCCAGAACGCCGGCGGGGTCTCGCTCTCGCCGTCTCGGTGCCCGTCGCCGTCGCTCTCGGCATCAGATCCTGCGATTCCCCCCACTACTGATTCCTTCTCTTCTCCCGACCTATTGGGATTATTTTCACTCAGGTCACCAAACATTTTCCATATTCGGTCCCTTCACAAAAATACTAGTCAGACTTAAATTCTGAGAGTTGC
>DXKC01004102.1:0-13183 GCA_031170775.1 Cymbopogon citratus
CTTGCAGTTTGGAACGGAGGGAGTACAGAAAAGAAAAGAAAGAAGAGAAGGTTCGTATGGGCTTTTATCTAGTGGCCCCATCTACAAAGCCCACTTTAATCCAGCACAAACCCACGCACCGCCGCTTGGCACGGAGGCGGCGCTCGGCGACGGAGGCAATGGCGAACGGGGACGCGGCCGTGGAGGCCGGCGGGGACGGGAAGCAGGAGCCGGCGGCGCGCCAGCCGTCGACCTTCGCGGAGCTGGTGGAGGCGTGCGACGCCATGGGGTGGAAGAAGCCCACCAGGATCCAGGCCGAGACCATCCCGCACGCGCTCCAAGGTACTGGGCTTCGTCCGGCCGGCCATCCGGGGCACACGCAGCTGTGCGGCCTGTGGTGGGCTGCGGGCTCTTGATTCGGCCGTCGCCTTGTTTTTGCAGGGAAGGACCTCATCGCGCTGGCGCAGACGGGGTCCGGGAAGACGGGCGCGTTCGCACTGCCCATCCTGCAGGAGCTGCTCAGCAACCGCCAGGCCGAGCAGTCATTCTTCGCTTGCGTGCTCTCGCCAATGAGGTCGGTTCGTTTGACTTCTCAGTCAATTACCAAGTTAAGTTTAGGGGCCACGCACCAGTAACTGATTTGGAGTGTCCGTGGTTGCTAATCAGAGAGCTGGCAATTCAGATCGCGGAGCAGTTTGAGGCGCTTGGATCAGCTATTGGTTTGCGTTGCTCAGTGGTGAGTGTTATCGTTGCAGTTATGCAAGCGCGAATTCATTTTGGCTGTCAGCGTCTGAATATTGCAAATCGAGATGCATTGATACAGTGTACTTAATATATGTTACAAGTTTCTTATCTTAATTATGCTTTTGATTTGTATGGTAACGAATGTTTGTTCTCTTTGTTGGGGGTGAAGCACCCATCTTCTCTGCCTTCACTTCCCCCCACTTCCACCACAGCATCGCTCAGTTCTCTGTGCTTCAAAATCATTACTGCATTCTTCTCAGGATTCTTCGAACATGTGACATGCTTGTAATATTAGATTAGATGCATTGAGATGTCACCTGGTGATATTGTATTTCTCATGCTTATTAGTTATTATGTGGTTTTGTGCCTTTGTGGATTCATTGGTTCTAGCTGACATATTATTCTTATACCAGCTTGTTGGAGGAGTAGATCGGGTGCAACAAGTGTTATCCATTGGAAAACGTCCAAGTGTTATACATTTCCAGATTTTCTCTTTCTATTGCAAGCTAAAGTTCTTCCCATTTATATAGCAGAAGATGTTTTTGATGACTCGTATGTTTCCAATCTCTGGTAGTTTGAAATGCATACATTAAATAAAATTTCTTCTGAAAAGCTACCACAATGGATCAGCATCCTTGTCAAAGCCTGCTTCTCATTGAACTCTTGGGGGTCATTGCAATAAGCCTGACAAAAGCAACAATCATACCAGCTTTGATTCTCTTTGGTTCTTCCATATTTACATGATGCAGAAATTTTTTGTATGTTATTATTTATATAATTGAACTGCTCTGTTTAAGTTGATTTTATTTCACATATTGTTTTGTCTTCATCTGTACTAACCTCTCTCTGTAATACTTCCTTCAAAACTTAGGTTGGTACTCCTGGCCGTCTTTTGGACCATTTGACAGAGACTAAAGGTTTTAGTCTTAAGAAAATCAAGTATTTGGTATGTCTTCATTTTTATTATTTAAGAAAAAAGTCTCAGGGTGTATGTTTTGAATTTCTTGCTAGATACTTCATACTTAGTCTGGAAACAGATGTGGTTCTAGCATAGTACCAAGTCAAAGCATCTTTAGTGTGACTATCCTTACATTTTGGAGCATATGTCTTAGTTTGAGATAACTAGTTGAATTTGAGATAACTTTTTTAATTGTTATATTCTTTTGTATTGTTAGGTATTGGATGAAGCCGATCAATTACTTAATGTGGAGTTTGAGAAATCCGTCGATGACATTCTGAGAGAGATCCCTAAAGACAGGAGGACTTTCCTTTTTTCAGCGACTATGACCACAAAGGTTTGTGCTCGGTGTGTACTTATTTATTTATGTGATGGTGTCTTATTTATCACGGCAAATTTTACTATTAGTTGATTTTCTATTATTTCATATTAGATCATTCTTTCCTAGTATGATCTTTTCAATACAATCAATCCACATTGTCGTGGACTAATTTTATTAACACCTCTTTGCATGCGTTTTGTTTGACTAAATGAAGCTCCCTTTCCTAATAACTTAGGTAAATAAACTGCAACGTGCTTGCCTCAGGAATCCTGCTAAGGTGACATTCTATCTTTGCCTTTTCAGTTACTAAGCAGTTGACATCTTGTGTCTACTTTTTTATTCTCTATTTGTGATTACAACATTTTTTTGTGGAAACAGGTTGAAGGGGCCTCAAAATATTCTACAGTAGATTCACTTAAACAAGAGTTCTATTTTGTTCCTGCAGATGACAAGGTCAGATATTTGCTCGTTAAAGCTAAACCTGTATGTGTTGCTGCTGCTGCTGTCCTTGCTGCTTAAATGATTTTCTTCAGTCCATGTGATCCAAATCCATTCCCTCAAGACTTTTTTGTGTTATTTTCATGGACAATGCATGATATGTTTAGCTTTGTTTCAGTGTGTGATTTTTTCTGGTTTTGCCCTAAGTCAAAGTAGTCTAAGTTTGACTAAGTTTATTGAGAAGATTATCGTCAAAGCAAAGAAGTAAACTACAAAAAAATATGTCACAATGGATCTAATGATGCTTCTTTGATATAGTAAATATTATTGTTCTTTTATATAAACTTTGTCAAACCTCGAGCAAGTGAGTAATTTGACTTGGGAGTTAGGACAAACCCTGAAATGCTTATATTCTGGGAAGGAAGGAATACTATTTTGATAAATACATACATGTATGTCAACTTGCATTCTAGTGGATCTACAATTTGCTTCAAGTTCTTTGTTATTCACTCTATGCCTAATTACAGCACCTATCCCCTTGTCAGCCTAAAGAAAACAAATGCAACAGGCTCTACCATTGCGGAAGTACTTCATTATAACATATTTTCTCACTCTTACAACAAAATGGTTTGAACCTTTTGATACATAAGTGAGCAACCAACCGAGATTGGAACCAATTTGATGTTTCGATTCTTCTTGTGCCGCATGTCTCTGTTTACTGTCTGGAGTCTGGACGTTCCCCAATTCATTCATTTAGTCAGCAGTTATGGAAAATCATGGCTGCAATGAAGTTACCATTGAATGTTGTTAACCTAATTCAACATGTATTATGAGCGGAATAATTGAATTCTATATTGGTCACCATTAGTCCACAACAGAGTACCCTTTTCCGTCATTTGTCTCTGATCTACCTTTTTTATGTGACTTTCAGGATTGCTATCTTCTTCATGTTCTGAATGAGAGGCAAGACAGCATGATCATGATCTTTGTGCGCACATGTGAATCTACTAGGCTCCTTGCTCTTATGCTGAGGAACTTTGGTTTGAAAGCTATGTCTATCAGTGGCCAGATGAGTCAAGGTTTACTTTCTTTTACTTATGTTCTGTGAAGTGGATTTGTCTTGTTTATGTCTTCCCTTTAATAATGTTTTTCTTTTATTTTTCTTTATTACCAGGACAAGAGACTAGGTGCTTTGAACAGGTTCAAAGCGAAAGATTGCAATATCCTTATTGGCACTGATGTAGCGAGTCGTGGCCTTGACATTCAAGGTGTTGATATGGTCATCAATTATGATATCCCAATTATTTCTAAGGTCTCTTTCTGTCTGTTTGAGTTGTGTTGGGCCATTGTCATTTTATTTTAACTGCTTACAATTAGATGTTCAAATTGGATTCGTTATGGTCTTAAATTTTATGCTGTGTGACATGTAGGTTTATGTTCATCGGGTGGGTAGGACTGCACGTGCAGGGCGGTCAGGATATGCTGTATCTTTGGTGAATCAATATGAAACCCAGTGGTTTGTGAAGATCGAGAAGCTCCTTGGTAATTACAGTTTTTCCTTTTACCTCTTTTTTTTTTCAGCGAGAACCGTGGGGCAAAGCCCCCTGGCAACGAGGTAAAATAAACAGTGAACAGAGTACAGAGATGGAAGTCAAGCATTGGCATTTGACAACCATGGCTAGAGATGCCATTTTTTTTCCAAAGCCTGCCTCTCTTATCAACTACGATTTGCAGGCAAGCAAATTAACCAGCGTAAGGTAGACAGAGATGAAGTCGTGATACTTAAAGGGCCCATATCCGATGCAAAGAGAATTGCACTTACGGTATGTCTTCCTTTGACATCAGTTTCGATTCTGTAACTTTTGTGCCATTCTTGCTGGTAGCAAATCTGTGCAAAAGGATGGCTATCTGCTGGCTCTTACAGTCATGCTACGTATCTTGCCTTGTAGAAATTGAAGGATTCCGGCTGCCACAAGAAGCGGAGAAAGGTGGGAGATGATGACGAAGAGGCGGAAGATCATTCTCATTCTAAAAAGCCGAAATCCTTCAAGAAATCAAAGAGACGATGAAGGCTCTGGAGTTCGCCTGATGAGTTAGAATCTGATTGTACAGCTGCTTCATTTTTTCCAAGTCATCTGTGGTTCAGCACACACGTGTGGGTTTGCAGTGATGCTTAATGCTTATAATACTAGGCCCAGTTAATATTTTTACTTGTCACCATTACTTCGTCTCCAATTTTGTCATCCTGACTCGAACCATGTTACACAAGGAACTCATTTTTGCTGAAGGCTAAGCTATTTCATTTGAGTCTTTTGTGGTTTTGCCAGAAGGCATAGGCAGCCATTGCGTGCACACTAGACTGAAACAGGGGCTTTCTGTGCCTTAACAGAGGTGGAAAAAAAATGCAGCTCTTTACGCCCATACATTGTTTACTTCCCAACCACATCTGTTTTTTAGTTCATTGTTGACAATTCCTTCTTGGTATTTTCCTTTCACCCACTGGAAATAGTGACAGCACCACGGTTATTGATGTACCTTATACAGCAAACATCTGCAAATTCCTCAACGATAGAAAGCACGAAATCAAACAAGCCTGCAAAGCATGCTACAGGAGCTAGAAATGTCACACGTTGCTTGAGCGCTGGATTCTAAAACAAAAGCCACCACTGCCATGGACGCCTGTCGGCTTGTCATCAACTCGCTATTATTCTACAGGTTAGACGGTCATCGCTCTGGTTTCTCCAAGAGAGTCGAGAGCAGAGGGAGGCCGCCTGAGAGAGCCGAGAGACCACCGGAGAGCCGAAAAGGGTGAAGCCGCCGAACAGAGCGAGAGATACCAGACGGTCACTCTACATAAACGTCCACGTTACACGCTGGCACGCTGCATCCTTTCCCGGTTTCCCCACATGGCCACATAAGCCTTCCTTACCAGTGTCCTACCTATGATCAGAGCAACCCAGATGAGCATTCACTACCTCCATCAAACATCGAGTGTTACTGTAATAGTAACATTGCGGTTTGTGACATTGCCATGCGGGTTCTCCTTTTGAATTCACTCGTGGGAGACTTTCAGTTTTAGTCATGGGTGAGAGACCTTTAGTCCGGTTTGGTGACACCATTCGGACTAAAAGCGGCTTGGTGTTATTTACCGGCACTAATGTATACCCTTTAGTCCGGATTGGTAACATCCAACCGGAATTAAAAGTCTTCTGATGTACAAGCAACCCTAATTTTTGCTGAACCGAAAGTCCTCTACTAGGACAGCAAGGGAATGCTCCTCAAAATCAAACAACGAATAGTATTCCGTTGAGGAATCGGAATCGCTACTAGGGACAGCAAGGGAGTGCTCCTCAAAATCAAACAAATAGTATTCCTCAGTTGAGGAATACGTGATGCTCTTATTTTAATTTACAGGCGAAGGGAATTATACAATAAAGAAAAACACCGCACTATTAGCTAACTCTACTACATGAGCATGCGGAAATCTCTCAGGGATCACTAGACGGCAGCCTGCTCCTGACTTTGTGTTCAGGCTTATGAGTGCTTTCAAAATCGATATGAACAAACGCCCTCTCGACTTCAGGCAACTTCTCAATCCTCTCCTGCAGCGATTCACCGATGGTGTGCGCCTCTCTCAGCCGCATATCCTCTGGGAGTTCTATATCAACCTGCGTTGTGGCCAAGAGTAGATTATTACACTGTAAGATCCACCACACTAGTAGCAGAGGAAATGAGTGGCAGGGACTTGGAGTTTGCTAGTTTACTGACCTCAACAAAGTAGAGAGCTCCAAAGCTGTAAGCTCTAACAGTGTCAACCCGCCTCACCCGTGGGTCGTGCTTCGTGGCAAGGTATGTTAGCATCTGCAACATCTCTGGAGGAGCACATTGGCCCACTAAGGTAGCTGAAGCAAAGAAGGGGTTAGTCACAAAATGATCAGGCAATTAGAGCATAACTACAGATGCACATCTTCTCTGACGATCAACAAATCTCCCATCTCAGTGGTACCAAATGGGGTGAATAAAGAACTCACAGAAGCTCATGACACTTGGGACAATGTAAAGTGTATTGGAAGTACCTGCGTTTTCTAATACAGTTTTGGACCAGTTGACAATGGTATATACAGCAAGAATTACAGCCCCCACCGGGTCAATCCACCACAAGAATTTGTCCCCAAGAACAGCAGCCACCAGACCAACGACATTGGTTATCACATCAAAGTAGTGGTCCTGAATGACACATGTACAGGTGAATTCAAATCGCAACTTTGATGTCGCTTAAATCATGTATATACTCAACTAACACAATGCCACACGGTTACTGTGTGCTTTTGTAGCATGGACAAAGGTTGAATACTTGAATTCCATACCTTTGCATAAGCCCGGACAATACTATTCCCTGAGCTCTTGCAATAGAGCCAGAGAGCTAGTTTCACAGTAGTTGCTGAAAGCATGATGGAGTACAACCATATCAGCTGCTCTGATGTCATCTTCTCGCCAGGCTTGTTCTCCACCAGCTGCTCAACAGCTTGGACCAAGACCTGGAAACCTAAATATAGGCGAAGAAACTCTGTTAATCATGTGCACATATACTTCCACATTGCATTTGTCTGACAGATAGCAAAAGTTATGCATTTCGTTCTTGATAAGAATCAGAGATGGCACACCTAGAGTTGCCATGATGGCCGCGAAGACGATGATCCCAACCGGCTGAACACGCAGCTTCCCAATTGGGTACTTGTAAATGTTGACCCTCTTCATGGAAAGGTGCGTGAACCACAGGATACACCCGGCCATGAAATCCAGCAGTGAGTCAAGCGTGGACGCCGCAATCGCCATGGACCCCGTCCTGATCGTTGCATACACCTGCGATTCCCGCAGCCCAAACGGATCAGCACAGCACGAAAATTTCGCGCTCTGTATTCTGTACTACACATGTTCCACTCTGCAACTGCGCACAGCCTGACGCCTGAACCCACTCACCTTGAAAACCAGCAGCACGATGTTGGCGTAGTTGGAAATCTTCATGGCGAACTCGCTCTGCTTCTGCTCCGTGTCCTCCGAATCGGATGCCTCGACATCGGAATCGAACTCCCCGGGCATGCAGCGCGCCTCCACCTTCTCGAAGGTTCTCAGGGTCGCGAACTGCTTCTCGTAGTACTCTCTGACACCTACACGAAGGAGAGGCGGAGAGGGTAGGAGGGATGACCCGATGAAGGGGAGGGATCGGAGCTCGCAACTATGTTACCTTGGGATAGGCCCTTGGCGCGGGAGAGGTCGATGTCGGCGAGGCGCTCCGGGTCGAGCCCGGCGCGCACCTTGTCGGGCAGCCGCGACAGGAAGCTGCTGCGCAGCGACCGCGCCGAGTCGCGGCGCCGCAGGGACGGGGAACGGCCGCCGGAGCCGGCGCCAACGCCGGAACCCAGCAGCGGGGCCCTCCGATCGTCGCCCTCCATAGTATCGGCGTCGACTTGAATTCCTCGCCTCTCTCCTCGGTTCTGTACTTGTCTCTATAGTAAGTGTATCTACAGCTATAGGGAACAGAATTGGCTCTTTTGCTTCTGCTTTTCAATTGCGCACCTGATTTGGCAAATTTTGGGCTTGTTCTCTTCGCAAATAATTCTAGCTCCTCCCCATCACATCACCATCACATCAATCTTTAGCCGTATATATAGAGCATTAAATGTAGATAAAAAAAGTAACTAATTACACAGTTTGATTCTAAATCACGAGACGGATCTTTTAAGCCTAGTTAGTCTATGATTGAACAATATTTGTCAAATACAAACAAAAATACTGTAGGAGTTCGAAATTCCACTTTCAACTTTCTAACGTGACAGAGAACCAGGCCTCGCCCTTTTGGAGGGTCTTTTTGTGAGGTCGAGGTGTTTGGAATTCTAGTTTATGCTATTTTTGCGGTGATCTATAATGTTCCACAAGCAAGTCACTTCAGCAATGCGCCAAGGGAGTATTTTTATATCTGGAATAGCACTGAGCATCGAATCTAGATTTTTTTTATAACAAATAATCTAGTTGACGGTACCGTACGGTCAACGAGGCATTTGGATGAAATAGGTACTCACTCACACTTAGGTTTTAAATTTTTTTTTAACAACTGTATATATTATATATTTAAAGCAGCCATGTTACATAGATGTCTTCCGAGGAAGACCAGATTACATCAAAGTCCTGCGACCTGAAGAGAAGACAGCAGTGTCGACTAAATGCACATCTCACGTCTCAAATGGTCAGATATTTTTAAATTTGATTAAAAATGTTTAAAAAAATATCAACACTCGAAGCCTTTTTAATCAAATATTTTGTAACACTTGTTTTTAGTCGTTGACATTTTGATCGGCGTTTCGATGAAATCAGCTGCCGCTTAGTTTTTGTTTCCATTCTCTTTCCAAGAAAATCCTCGCTACTAAAAAAAAAATTGTTTTCATCGATCGCTAATCCGCATTGTCAAACATGATCGGGTCAACAATCTTACGCGCATTCGCTTCACTAGTTTGTCTTCCGTTCCATCTCCACGCACGCATCCCTTGCCCTGCCGAGCACTGAAGCGCCGCAAGCCCCACTTCTCGCCGCCGGCGAGCTATCGCCGATGACCACCTCCGGCGCGCCCAAGCCCCCAAGCTTCAAGCGCTCCTCACCCAGGAAGAAGCCGCGGCAAAGAAGTCACCGCGTCGGCGTCGCCGCCGGTGGCGGGGAGGCCGACGTGGTGGGGACCCCGGCGTTGGGGAGGGCACTGCTTCCTCCTGCATCGGTGGAGTTGGACGCGGTGCCGCCTGTCGGGCGCGCATTGCCACGAGACTTCTTCGAGGTGGATGCGCTCGACCTCGCCCCCCGCCTCCTTGGCAAGTTGCTGCGGCGCGACGAGGTCGTCCTCCGCATCACCGAGGTCTGTTCTTCTTCAGAAGTCTCCGTGTTTTCATATGATCAAGATTCTACTCTGCTGCAATAACTCCAAGATTCTTCAGGAGTAGCATCTATCTTTATTTGGCAAAAAAAATGCTCTCCGCTGTGATGTGCTAAACTAATGGAAACACTTTTCCCTTTGCTATGGAGTAGCATCTATCTTTATTTGGCAAAAAAAGCTCTCCTCTGTGATGTGCTAAAACAGATGGAAACAGATTGTTTATGACATTCCGAATTTTTCTGATATTTTCAGGTGGAGGCCTACAGGCCAAATGATTCCGCATGCCATGGCCGGTTCGGCATCACGCCGAGGACTGCTCCAGTGGTAGGATCAGTGCTTCCTTGCATTGTTATTTCTGCACATGGCAAATTTGGGGCTTTGTACATGAGCATGAGCTAAAATCTGTGCTCCTATGTGTGTAGTTTGGACCGGGAGGCCATGCATATGTGTATCTGTGCTACGGACTCCACATGATGCTCAATGTTGTCGCCGACATAGAGGGCGTTGGTGCTGCTGTTTTGATCCGGTCATGTTCTCCAGTTAGCGGTATGCATTGCTCAATAGCACTTCATCAGGAAACTTTTCACACATCTTATATAAAGAGTGAATATCTGTGCTCCTTTCGTGTGTAGTTTGGCCCATGGCAAATCTGTGGATTCTGCTAGGATCATAAGATATACCATAATTACAGTGTAGCATTAACAGTCTGACAATTGCAGCTGAATGGAACATGTTAGTTTAATGCTGGAGCCAGTCATGGATCTTGCTTTGTTTTTGTTTTTCATGTATCCAAACTATTTGCTCTGTTCAACAGCTGCACCTTTGCAACCTGTGACAAAGATTTGGTACCAACTTTACCTTTGCATATCTAGAAGAGCAAAATGGAAATTTGTGCCACTAGATAGTTTTTTTACAGTAATGCCACTAGATAGTTAAGTGATCAAGAGGGATATAGGAGGTGTTGAGCGTGTTTTCCCACATATCTTCAGAACAATTTATTCTCCATGTTGCTTCCAAGTTGAGGCAGAAAACTAAAATAGATCTCTTCGATTGGAGAACTGGACCTTTGCCTCAAATTCCAATTCTACTAACTGGACCGCATCCTCCTGCTGTAAATTGGAGTTTCCTTATCTGGCTATCAGAAGATCTTTTGATAATTTTCAGCATGTCTTCCTTTATCACTGCTCTTGTATCTATGATTCTTTAGCTTGATGTGACAATACCAATCGCTGAATTTTTTGTCGGTCTTGTAGTTCCCTTATCTGGCAGTAAAACGATTTTCCGTAATTTCAGTGTCTGTTTGCCTTGCCAGTGTAAGCTAGTATAACATATTTCAAATCAGACTTGGATCAATTTCTTGAAATTATTTCAGGTCTTGAAACTATTCAGCGGCGCCGAGGTCAACAAACTGAGAAACCAATCCTACTGACAGGACCAGGAAAGGTAAGGGCCGTTTTGTTTAGCTACAAAGTGTTGTTTTCTTACTGTTCCTGCACAACTGTGTTACTAGTGTAAAGAAAAACTAACATTTCTGTGCACTGTATTCAGGTTGGACAAGCTCTGGGGCTATCCACTGATTGGTCAAACCATCCTCTCTACACACCTGGTATGCTTGCTTGACTGACCTCCATCACGGCCTGAAACCGCTGGCTTATTTATCCATTTTCAACCCAAGCAATGGCTTGTTTCCCCTCCCAGGTGGGTTGGAGGTACTGGACGGGCCAGAGCCGGAGAGCATTTTGGTTGGTCCCCGTGTTGGCATCGATTACGCATCTCCGGAGCATGTCGCGGCGCCGTGGAGACTCGCCATCGCCGGCACGCCGTGGATCAGCGCCCCAAAAAATACGCTCCGGCCACGCTGAAGACCTGAGGCTTCACGGGAAGGGAAGCATGAGGATGAACTGAGCAATTTCTGAGCAAGAAACTGCTCGTGTTCTCCCTCTCAATCCAAATTGTTTTTTTTTCCGCGACCGGGACTTCACCCGTTTTTCATTAAGAGGGATTAAACAAAGTTACAAAAGCTATGTCATGGTGGCAAGATGCCGACATAACATAGCTAAGCTCTATCTACTGGATACAAATGTTTGTTATTACATGATAACACCGTTTTGCGACATAAAGGAACTAGCAGCTCTCAAACGCCCGCACCCGCACGACGCGCACTCTGCCACTTGCCATGGAACATCATCTGTATGGCCATCTCAGCTTCGCCCGCCAACGCGACCTGGAACGCCGCCTCATAGAATTCCTGGAACGTTGCCTCATCTGGGCGCTCAGTCTCGACCTCGTACCCAAACTTCTTCATAAGGACCTTCCTCGCCTGCGCCTCAAGCTTGTCTTTGGTCTTGGCGGCAAGGCGGGCGCTTCGCTTGGGCAGCCACCCGAGCGTGTCATCGTTGGGTACCGCCTTGATCGTCCGAAGGATCGGCGTGGATAGCAGCGGCTCCGGCAACGGCTTCTTGAATTTATTGATGAAGGCGTCGATAGTGATAGGCTCTTCCCTGCCATCAGGGGCCTGCCCATCCACGGACGCACCTTTGGGGTCCACGACGACCTCCATGGCAGCACAGTGGGTTACGACAGAATCATGCACCGGGCTTGGCCCTCCAACGGCGACACCGGTGTCGTCCCCGTCTGTGCCGCCCATCAACGCCATAGCCACAGAACCTGAGGGACCCAAGTCCTGGTCGTCGTCGTTGGTCGCCGTGCCAAGCGAGGTGTCAGCAGCTGCCGCGCTGAGGCCGTCCTCAATGGAGCCCGCAACCACCGGTGCAGCCTCCACCGCAGTCCTGCTTGCCTCTGCCTCTTCGTCCATGGGGTCAAAATCCCTGCATGGCGAAGTGTCCACCGCGGGCTGGGAGGCCTCCTGTGCCTGCTGACCCTTACGACCTCCGGCCACCCACATGGTCACCTCGAATCTCGAAGCAAGGTGCGCCAGGATCTTGTCCAGCGCAGATGCGTCGGTAAGTGTGAGGAGAACAATAGGGGCCACGGTCTCACCAGCCGGGGCAACGACACTCTTGACGACGGCGGCATCAACCTTGAGGCGACTCACGTCATCCATATGTGGACAAGGTGGCGGCGATGCAGTCGATGACTAAGACGGTGCGCCCGACAGCTACCTCTGCGGAGCTGATGCGACTTGAGGTGTCACCCTCGACGACTTGGACTCCGCCGAGCTGCGGCCCAAGGACGGCATCCGGCTGTGACCATGCACCGGTATCATGTGGGGCGGCGCACTGCCGCCCGATGGCACCGTGCACGCCTTGGCCCGATGTCCGGCATAGCGGCAACGGAGGCAACGCGACAGGGAACGACACTGAGCCACGACGTGGCCGGGGTCAAGACAGTTGAAGCAGAGGCCCACCAACCCCCACGGGACCGGACGTCTGCGCGTGGGCGCGGCCCTCCTTGGTCGGTGCGCGCGCCTCCTTCCGTCGGTGGACGCGGACCGGGCGTCCTCCTGCTGCGGTAGCACCCGCTGCCAACCATCAGCATCCGGCGTCGTGGCGCGGCGATGGGGGCCTAGTCGCATATGAACCGGGCGTCGTTCCATAGCCGTAGGGTCGGCGTGCCCGTTGACGGAGGCCAAGTTCTTGCGACGGCGACTCTGCCAGCGCCTCATGGGCCGCGCGGACGTGTGAGCCCCAAGAGCGCGGCGAGCCGCCTGCAGGTAGTCGAGCCTCGAGGCCCCCAGTGTCGCAGCACCGGCGGTGGTAGTCGCAGCGACGGTACCCATAGGCATGGCGCGGTCGCACGACACGGAAACCCCCGCCTCTCGGCCCCCCCCCCCGAGGCAGGGCAAGAGGCAACCGGCGCGACA
>DXKC01004103.1:0-12514 GCA_031170775.1 Cymbopogon citratus
TCTCTCTCTCTCTCTCTCTCTCTCTCTCTCTCTCGCATCCAGTGGAGGTTGGAGCAGAATGCATGTCATCCAGCGCAGCAGCAGCACACGAGGATGCAAACCTGATCTCATCCGAGGCACGGGAGATTAATTATTCATAGCTTTCACAGACAGACGGTCCTCCCTGTATCAAGAACGAGGCCTCTTCTAAGGGCGTCCCCAATGGTAATAACTAGTACTAGCTATATAGTCAGCTGATGTGGAGGTGAAAGATAAGAAAAAAAATATTATTTTATACTATTGGACCTACATGTTCATTTCATATATTCTCGGGTTAAGTGAAGTAGACTATCTATTTGCTCGTAACTAGTGACTACTCTCTCTACTATTTTTTACTTGCCATGTCACATCTAGCTAATCAAATAGATAGCTATTGCGGGTGACCTAAAGTGAAAGTTTACAAGACCTTTTCTGCAGATCGAGAGGCATACACATGGAGCCATTCAACCTCCCAAGTGTTGTCAAAAAAAAAAAAACCCCTCCCAAGTCAGCAGCAGCGTAGCGCGCACCCCGTGATCATCATCCCTTGAAAGTCGAAACACCGTGAGAGTACAGCTATGACTCTGTTTTGCTGATCTTTCGAAGACAAAAAGAAGACTCTGTTTTGCTCATCGAGGCAAGCAGAGGCGGCCAGCAAGTCCAAACCTAACGACGTCATGCATAGTTCCTGTCCATGAGCTTGAGTAAGAGTGAGTACTCCAAACTTCATCATGATATACACGTTTCGAAAACTTGATGGATTCACGTGTGCAACTTCTTGTCTTGCACATTAAATCTCTGTATAACTACTTTAGATGTTAACCCTTGGCCATTGGCGAAAGACCCACCACAACTATACGGCTGCTTAAATAAAAATAAAAGTTTTTGTTGTCACAAAAGAAAACCATCATCAGAATTAAAAGCACAATCCACGATAAATCTTCTGCATCACATCATCCATGGACATCGTGCATTAAAGGTACGGAGTACTACTCCGTATTAAAGATAATAAATACTAATTCATCCCAAAAAAAAAATTTACACAGTTGAATTTAGAGTATTTATTATTAAGTGCAACTTTAGCCATAATTCTTGCAATCCACAGTTTCTTCAAAATGTTGTGAATCAGCTATAAATCTTTATTGAGATGCTTCCATGCTTAAAAATTTGCAATCAACAGTTTCTTAAAAATGCTGTGAATCAGCAACTGCATGAGTGTGTAAATTGCCATATAATAGACGATATGCAATAGAAATATGGTGCAATATGTAATCTAGCTCTTTCTACCCTACTCCTATGTAACTCATCGCGCAAGAATGTTTGGTCCTCCACTATCGACTTGTTCGGCATCTGTGCTTAACATATAGGTGAAACTAGGGCCATGTTTAGTTTCGAGAATTCCTCCCCAAATTCCACTATGCAAAAAGAAGATTCCCTATCACATTAAAATATCGACGCATGCATGGAGTACTAAATATAGATGAAATCAAAATCTAATTGCACAGTTTGGTTATGCTTTGCGAGACGAACATTTTGAGCCTAATTAGTCAAAGTTTGGATACTTTTTACCAAATACAAACGAATGCTACAGAAATTCTGATACAGTAATTCTGGCCCCAATTCTGTGATCTAAACAAGGCCTAGTCTTAAAAAAGGGTAAAATTTGTTCAACGGTATTATTGTGGTTACTATTCAATATTCATTCCAAATCTAAGGCCTTGTTCTCTTTAGGCAGAAATGCTAGAAAGTTAAAATTCCGAAACACTGTAGCATTTCGTTTGTATTTGGTAATTATTGTCCAATTACGGACTAATTAGGCTCAAAAGATTCGTCTCGTGATTTAGAACCAAACTGTGTAAGTAGTTATTTTTTTAATCTATATTTAATACTCCATGCATATGACCAAAGATTGATGTGATGGTGATGTAATGGAGAGAGTGGAAAAATTTGCAAAGAGAACAAAGGCTAAATTTAGTTTTCCCTAATCCCTATCTATAATAGTGTATATATATAGAGAACCTAGGAAGTATATTTATTTAGTACGATACGTAGACCGATAATGCTAGTATGCGAACATTTGGATTCTGGAATTTGGTCCTGGGCCTCGTTTAGATGCCCGAATCGGGGCATCTCGATTCTGCACAGTGCTCCCCGAGCACTGTAGCAGTTTCGTTTTTATTTGATAAAAATTGTCCAAACTTTGATTAATTAGGCTCAAAATGTTCGTCTCGCAAAGTATAACTAAACTATGCAATTAGTTTTTGATTTTATCTATATTTAGTACTCCATGCATTTGCCGACATTTTGATGTGATGGGGAATCTTCTTTTTGCATAGTAAATTTAGGGGAAAATTCTGGGAACTAAACAAGGCCCATCTTGACGTCACCTTTCGTTTTCGTCGCCATTAATATAGGCATCGATATAATGCACCATCACACTCGCCAGTCGGAAATCGGTCCCATCCGTCAACGTATCTTCATTCGCCGGGGCCCCGGACCGCCGCACTCATCCTCCAGCACCGGCAGCCTCGCCGCGCCGACCGACCTCACCGGAGCCGGAGCCCCGGCCGCCCGCCGCCCTTTTCGCGCTGGCCAGCCGTTTAAAAACTACTCCGGCACGCAGCTAGATGTCGCGGTCCCCCTCGACTCGCCGCCACGCTACACACTTGAGCAAAACCAAAAGCAACAAAGCCACATGCTTAACCACACTAATTAATTCACTCTCACTCCCTCGGTCCCACCTGCAGTCACACGCAAACAAATTCCATCCCGGCGTGCTCTCGCCAAATAAAGCCTCTCTCTCTCTCTCTCTCTCCACTGCTTCCTCTCTCTCTCTCTCTTCTCCAGAGTGGAGTGGTTGGTGCTCCTCTCAGGGTGGCCGACTGGCCGGCCGTGGCCTCTGCCAATAGGGCCGGGGCGAGGCGAGGCGGGGCACACCGGTCGAGAAAAAGAGAGATGGTGGTGGGGATGCATCCAGGTCCAGGAGGAGTGTTCTGTTTCTCCTCCGCCATGGCCACCTCACCTCGCCTCCTCCACCTCCTGCTCCTCGCCTACCTTTGCAGCAGCAGCTGCTGCACGACGGCGGCGGCGCAGACGACGACGAAGCCAACGGACACGCTGAAGCAGGGGGAGTCACTCTCCGGCTCATCGACACTCGTCTCCTCGCCGGAGGCGGTGTTCGAGCTGGGTTTCTTCGCGCCGGACCCGCAGCGCCCGTCCCGGCAGTACCTGGGCATCTGGTACCACGGCATCGCGCCGCGGACCGTGGTGTGGGTGGCCAACCGCGTCGCGCCGGCCACGTCCGCGCTGCCGTCGCTCGCGCTCACGGCCGCCGGCGAGCTCCGCGTGCTCGACGGCACCATGGACAACGGCACCGCCGACGCGCCGCTGCTCTGGTCCTCCAACACGTCCTCGCGCGCGGCGCCGCGGGGCGGGTACGCGGCGGTGCTCCAGGATAGTGGAAACCTCGAGGTGCGCAGCGAGGATGGGGCGTTCTGGGACAGCTTCTCCCACCCGACGGACACCATCCTGTCCGGGATGCGCATCACCTTGCAGACGCCCGGGAGGGGACCCAAGGAGCGGATGCTCTTCACGTCCTGGGCTAGCGAGACGGACCCCTCGCCGGGGAGGTACGCGCTCGGCCTCGACCCCAACAACTCCGGTCAGGCCTACATCTGGAAAGACGGCAATGTTACCTACTGGAGGTCCGCTTCTTGCTTCTCTCCTTGCTTCCCTGCTTACAAAGAAAAGCATATCTTTCTTCCTTTTTTTACTGACTATCTGGGCTCTTAGCTAAGGAGATACTTGAACTTTTGGTAGTACCATCTTATGTTTTTCTTCCTGATAGAGGGGGTTTTAAGGATTGGTATGCTAGTACAAGCTTTGATTTGGGCAACAATGTCCACTAGTCCTTTGTAGTAAGTACTGTAGTACTAATTGCTGGTTGTTCACCGACTCTAGAAATTCTGAATTTGGGAGGGTATATCTTTCCTTGTGATTCATAGGAGCAACCCAAGACTTTTCTTCAGGAAAAAAAAAATGTGTTCAAATTCAGTAGTGCTCATCCCGGATTGGTTGGTTCCCTATTGTGCTTGGACTTTTGCTGCTGAAGTGCTGATCCCCTGCCATGATGCAGTAAGGCACCGTCAGCAATTGCCTCTCGGCGACCATATCTTAGGGTAATGGGGAACTTTGAGTGTCTCCGATCTCCCTTCCATGGGTGATCGCCTTCTGCTTGAAACTGTTGTTTTTACATGGTAGAGGGCCATTTGGATGATTCTCTGAAAAACCAGAGTTATCTTGGTAGTATCCCTCTGTGAAGTCTGCAGTGCAAAAGGTTTCCACAGTGTTTGCTTATGTGAACCCTGATAAATGAATAATCAAATAAAATAGAATTGAATACTGGAAATTTAGCTGCACAACTGAAACAAGCTAGGATGGGAAATGAATTCTGTGGCGGAGATGAAGATGTGAGGTTATGTATGACTCTATCCATCAGTGCATGTATATCTTCATTAATCAGAACAAAAAAGAAGGGAAATGAAGTGGAGTCTATCCAGTGTGAATGGTAGCTTCTGGTAGCTGTGTAGCTAGTCGAATAAAGGGTCTCAAAATAACAGGGAGCCCAATTTGAAAATATCGAATATGTATAAATACATCTTTGCAAGACATGTCATAACTTGATCTGAATTCTTTTACAGGTCAGGACAGTGGAATGGGGTGAATTTTATAGGCATTCCATGGAGGCCACTCTACATGAGTGGGTTCTCACCGGCAAGTGATCCAGCATTAGGAAGATATTACACATATACTGCAACAAACACCTCTCTGCAGAGGTTTGTTGTTCTGCCAAATGGCACAGACATCTGCTACATGGTTAAAAAATCTTCACAAGAATGGGAGACTGTCTGGTATCAACCATCAAATGAGTGTGAATACTATGCTCCGTGTGGTCCAAATTCATTATGCACTGCGGCTCAAGATGGCAAGGCAAAATGCACCTGCCTAAAAGGTT
Source organism: Cymbopogon citratus (assembly GCA_031170775.1). Lineage (NCBI taxonomy): Eukaryota > Viridiplantae > Streptophyta > Magnoliopsida > Poales > Poaceae > Cymbopogon > Cymbopogon citratus. The sequence goes on from DXKC01004103.1 coordinate 5,033, forward strand.
TTTACTCGACCAAAATTTTATAGTGCTAATATCCTTTTCACAATGCAAGAAGTATGACCTGCAGCCAAAATATCTTTTGTGGTTCCAAGCTTTGATGGTGTGAGAGATTAGAATCCATTTTGAGCATGGTAATTGACTAATTGTATACCAATTCGGAAAGAACTCATTGCTCCTGCAAATTTCCCAACATCAAAATATTAGCTCTTTCTCTTCCTCCATTGACTGAGGTTCTTATGTGTTGTCCAATGTATGGCAATATTCCAACTGTTTTAAGAGCCATCCATTTAAAGGACCTAAATGCTTGTGCTTGAGTTTTTGTTTCCTAATTTTCACACCAATTTAAAATACAAATAAACTTAGTCAGGATCCTCACACAGGAAGACATGGAGTGCTATGTATGTTTCTTTTGACATCTTAATTCTTTTCCATACATGCTGACAAAATAAACATTAGCTATAGCCTGACTTCAAATTTTCATTTATTTCAATAGGTTTTCATCCGAAGTTGCAGGAGCAGTGGGATGCAGGAAATTGGAGTCAAGGTTGCATCAGGAGCCCACCTCTGGGTTGTCAGGCCAACCAGTCTGGGGATGGATTTCTTCCAATGAGAAACATAAAGTGGCCTGATTTCTCATATTGGGTATCTACAGTGGATGATGAGACTGGCTGCAGAAGTGTCTGCCTGAACAACTGCTCATGCGGTGCTTATGTCTACACGTCTACAACAGGGTGCCTAGCCTGGGGTAACGAACTAATTGACATGCACGAGTTGCAAACTGGGGCATATACTCTAAACCTGAAGCTTCCTGCTTCTGAGCTACGTAAGTAATGATGATTATCTAAAAAATGGGTCAATCAGTTCAAATTTCTATATTTACTACCTGTAAAACATTTTGTTCATGCCAGTTCCTGATGTTTCTTGGTGAGCAGGAGTACATCATCCAATTTGGAAAATAGCTACTATAATATCAGCCATAGTGCTATTTGTTTTGGCTGCTTGCCTTCTTCTGTGGTGGAAGCGTGGTAGAAATATTAAAGGTAAGATTTCATTGTACACATCATTCATGTGGAGACTCACAAGTCTTCAACTGACTGGAATGAGAATAAACCTACCATTTCGTACGTTTTATCAGCTTGGTTTTCACCAACACTATTAGAAACATTACTGATTAAAAAAAAAGAAAAACAAGCTAGTGGTTAAGGTTTGGAGTCAAGCCATCTTCATGGTTTTAAGTAACTATAATGATCCCATGATATTTGTTATGTGATTGCTGCGGGAAAACATTGGCAACTAGAGGTATTCTCTAGCCAAGGTCAAGTTCATTGAAACTATAGATTGAAAGTTTTACTCATTTCTGTCACCATAGTGATCGCTAAAATAAAGGTGCGACTAGGCAGTTCAAAGTGAATTCTTAGCAGTATTACCATTCTGGGTCAGATGCAGTGCACAGAAGTTGGAGATCAAGGCATTCATCTTCCCGATCCCAGCAGCATAGTGCTATGCTGGACATCTCACAGTCGATTCGTTTTGATGATGATGTGGAGGATGGAAAAAGTCATGAACTCAAAGTGTATTCCCTGGACCGCATAAAAGCTGCTACAAATAATTTTAGTGACTCTAACAAGCTTGGAGAAGGAGGATTCGGTCCTGTCTATATGGTACATTAACTTTCATTACTGTGAATGGCGTTGATGTATACAGGCTTTTATGTTAATACTTGGTTTTGTGATAACGAACTACTGCAGGGAACATTTCCTGGGGGAGAAGAAGTTGCTGTCAAGAGGCTTTGTAGGAATTCAGGTCAAGGCCTTGAAGAGTTCAAGAATGAGGTCATACTTATTGCAAAGTTGCAGCACCGCAATCTTGTAAGACTATTGGGGTGCTGCATACAGAGAGAAGAGAAGATCTTGGTGTATGAGTATATGCCTAACAAAAGTCTAGATGCATTCCTCTTCAGTATGTGTCATCCCCACTTTCCCTGCATCTCATTTCCCAATCCGAACTGTTGAATTCTGATCACTGTGGTTGAACAGATCCTGAAAAGCAAGAGCTTCTAGACTGGAAGAGACGGTTTGATATAATTGAAGGCATTGCTAGAGGGCTGCTATATCTCCACCGGGATTCGAGGCTGCGGATTGTTCACCGTGATCTCAAGGCCAGCAACATTCTCCTGGATGCGGACATGAACCCCAAGATATCAGATTTTGGAATGGCAAGGATGTTTGGAGGGGACCAAAACCAATTCAACACGAATCGTGTCGTCGGTACATTGTATGCACAATTCAATGGGCCATACAGGAACCGCACCAAGGTGCCACTTGGAACTTGGTCATGATATGTTGAACTTTGTTTTGCAGTGGCTACATGTCTCCTGAATACGCAATGGAAGGCATTTTCTCAGTCAAGTCTGACGTCTACGGCTTTGGAGTCCTAATCTTGGAGATCATCACAGGGAAGAGGGCTGTGAGCTTCCACTATCATGAGGACTCCTTGAATATCGCAGGATATGTAAGCACATTGCCTGTCCTATAACCATAGGTTGAGGGAACTCACCTGAACAAACAGGCATCGCCCTCTTACTGTTTGTGACTGCTTGATGTTTTACTTCACAAACATTTTTCAGGCATGGCGGCAATGGAACGAAGACAAGGCTGCGGAGCTGATCGATCCAGTGATAAGAGCATCGTGCTCGGTTCGACAAGTCCTGAGATGCATCCACATTGCATTACTCTGCGTGCAAGATCACGCCGATGAGCGACCTGACATCCCCACCGTCATCCTTATGTTGAGCAGCGATAGCTCGAGCCTTCCTAATCCGAGGCCGCCTACCCTGATGCTTCGAGGCCGTGAGATCGAATCCAGCAAGTCAAGCGAGAAGGACGGGAGCCACTCCATTGGCACTGTGTCAATGACACAGCTGCATGGAAGATAGAGTATAGCACAAAAAATATACTGAAGTTGTGACATCTCTTTCTCTCTCTCTCTCTCTCACTGTTCTCCCTTAGTGTTGATATTTGTCCGTTTGCTGTAGATTAGTTCCTTCTTTTTTCCTTTTTACTTATGACGTCGGCAGTGAATTTGTATGCAAATCACATTCGCGTCATACATACGCAAAGTGGCAATTGATTTTGTAAAGGTGAGGTACATTTTACGTGGTGGTTCTTCGTAACTTCATATGGGATTTGTCAACCTACAGCATCCTAAGGCTGACCATCATCAGGAGGTAAATAGAAAACTTTGTATCATCATCTTAATTTGGGGACAAGTTTTTTCTCTCCCTCCCCAGTATGTGAAGCAAAGGTGATGTATCCCATGACCGGAGTCCTGAGGACTCATGGCACGTGCATGTTTGGTTTGGTTGCCTATATGTTACCCTGAATTTAGACTTGTGTAGTGCAGTGTTTTTGTCCCCATTTGGTAATATTTATAGAAAGTTCAATGAAGCATAACTTGTACGACATACTCCCTCCGTGCCAAAACATTTGTCGTTTTCGGTTTTCGTGCCACAAGTTTGACTCAATTTATAGACAAGACGTGCAACATTTATATCTTCAAATAAATTTGATAAAAAACTAGACTTAAAGATCTTTTCAATAATATAAGTTATGTACTATAAATATTAATATTTTTAAATATATAATTTTTGAAAGTTGTTTCTTGGGAAGCGAAAACGACAAATATTTTGGGACTGAGAGAGTATTTGTTTGTGTCTGGCAATATACAGATTTATTTAAACAAGTCGATCGACACAAAAATAGAAAAAACTTTCACCAACCCAACTTCTACTTTACTCGTGGCAGTTTTTTGAACTTTTTTTTTTTGTAATATGGAGCGGAACAGAACCTTCTTCTGGTCGTCACTCGCATGCCGCGGGCGGGCTGGTCATACACTCCCCGATCCACAACCATTTCTTTCTTTTCCCGTGTTTTTTCGCCCGTTTCAAGCAGTTTTCAAGCCTCTCTCGCTGCTTTTCCACCGGTGTCCGGTCCGCCGTCCGAGGATCGCATCGGGGCGGCTCGTGGGCGAGGTGTTTTGGTCTGGTCGCCGGCCAAGAAAATTAAAACAACGCTGCTTCGCTGACCGTGCGGAAATGCACCCCGTCCTCGGCGACCATCGGCCGCTGCTTGACTCCGGCTCCGCGGTCGCACCTCGCAACCGTTGTCGTCTCTCGTCGCTCGCTTGAGGAGGAATAGATGGAACAGAGAACACGCAAGGTTTGCACTGCATCGGTCTAGCCCGGTCAATAGAACAGTCCTCAGCCGGCCGGCTGCTGTGCCTAATTGGAAGTGGATGCTCATTAGACAAATGCAACCCACTCTTGGTGCATGGTGTTAGTGGTCTGGTGCCCTCAAGTCTGGACGTCTGGTGACGTCACTAAGACGCTTACAATACAGGCTAGCTAGATTATCAAGTCCATGTTTTCTCCTCAAACAAACAAAAAATCAAGTTCCATGTGTTTCACATCAGGTGTGCTAAACATGGAAGTTGACTTCTTTTTTCTTCTTTCATGTTTTGATACTCAAAAGGGTAACCAGACATCAGTTCAGGTGCAGGATAACTGGTTCAACTACTCGGATTACAAGCCATAGTTCAACAAGTCTGTGGCATCACATCATCTAAAAGACTACTGGCTAGATGCTTATTAGAGCAAGGTTAATAATAGAGCCAAGCACTTGGCTATGAGCCAAGTAATAAGAGCCAAGATATACAATAGTTAGTCTTTTATTTGGCTCTAAACAATTTTTATTATGACATGTTTTCATTCTCTTTCCTATCCCCCCTCACATTCATCTCTATTGGGACCGACTTATACCTATGCATCTATGCCCAGCTTGGTGCATGCCAAAACAAGAGGCAAGCTTTCTTCTCTCCTCCCTTCTCTCCTCCACATCATCAAATTTGCTGACTGGTTTGGCTATAAGCCAATTATTGTACTTGCTCTTAGACTGAAGGATAACCAGCTGCTAGTCGATGCAAGTGTCTAGCACACGACGACATCCGTTCTGCCTGTGCGCTGAACCCAATGTGGCATCCATCTGGCAGCGCACACAAGTACTAGCACGACACAAAAGGAGCCCAAACATGCCGATTAAATCCTGCACCCTGCAGAAGTTGAAGAACTATGAGAAAAGGTTGTCTGATGCAATATGAACATTAACTTTCGTCAACTTCCTAAAAAGGTAGTCGGTATGGTTTAATAAGGAATACAATACACATCCAATGTTAAGCTATATTTGTGGGACACTATTCAAACTGTTTCTCACCCAAAGCCCTTTTGGCATCTAACCATATCTTAAGATTGCTGGGCACAGCACTGTTGATCAAGGGCAAACCAACCAGTATTGTGCACTCTAGATTACTAGTACTTCCCAGCACCAGAACAATAACTAATTAACGACAAGAATGTCCATTAAACAAGAACTACACATACTATTAACCTGCCAATAGTGCTTAGCTCCTTGGTGAGTTTCCGCTCTAATCATAGTTATTTGGTTATTTGATGTTTGCTTCACAAATTGAGCCCTGGATGCTTAGTTGTGATAGCATCGTTTGTGTGTGATAGGTGGTTGGATCTGACTCTTTAAAACTCTTTGTAATGCCATTGCTAAATGGTAATGAAATTCAGGTTTCTCTTCAGTGGAAAGAAAAGGGGAAGAACTGTCTTTTGGTACAAGTTCACAGGTTCAGTATAAAATCAGCACTTAAACAGCATGATGGACTTGTGAATGCAATAAAGGCAAGATAGAAGCTAATCACTACTTAAACCATTGCTCCCAAGGAAAAATAGAAATCCTTGCTGATTGCTGTTCTACTACACAAAAATACGTACAAAAATAAAAATAAACAATACAATATTTTACTTAGGACAAAACTTATACGGCAACTAAAAAACAGAGGGAGTAGTACTCTCTTTGTTCCAAATTAAAAGATGTTTCGGTTTTTTAAATACATAGCTTTTGCTATGCACTTAGATATATACTATGTTAGATACATAGTAAAAGCATTGCATCTTGAAAAAGGCAAACATCTTACAATATGGAACAGAGGGAGTAACAAACCACAAAACGCTAGAGCAGAATGCTGTTGGACAACATTTTAAAGGAAAAAAAGGTACACAGTTTAAGAGAGGGGGGATTCACAGGCTTTCCAACATCACCATCCACCAAGCAAAATACACGTAAAGAAACTATCTAAACAAGAATTACCTGTTAGACTACCTAACAATCAAGCAAAAGAAAGGATATATAAAAATTCAATCATAAAGGACAGAACGTTGACATAAATACAATAAGAAATCTAATAAATTGGAAAGCAAGACATGTTACAAATCTAAAATGCCTCTAAACAACATTGCATACAAGCAAATAAAATGTGAGCAAGCTTACATTTCATATAGTAGGTAATGATAGTGAAGGTGGGTAACCAATATATTGGACTACCATAGGACAGAAGCCACTGTGAATAATCCCTCGAACCTTCTGAACCTGCCTAGTCTTGAAGTCCAGTGAAATACAAATAGACCCTTCTTCAGACTTATGTTCACGTGCTCCTTGCAACAGTATTTTCCCATCAGCAACACCCAGCATGTTGAAGCTACAAGAGCGATACAGTACTGTATTCTCCAGCACCCACTCACTGGCACCCTCACCATGAATTTGGCTGTTTGCACTAAATAGTCTGACTATACGGTATTCATCACAGTTATTATCACCAAGCATGAACATCCCTCGTCTGCTTTCCCCTAATTCCACAACAGCAAATTTCCCAAGCCTGTGTCCAGATGGATGATTGACAGGATAGAACTCCATCCTCCCGACGTCTAGCATAATCAGCTTTCTGCGGAAGGGGATTCCTTCTGACAAACACCAGTAGAAACAGCCATATGCATAGCTGCGCAACAGCAAGGGGGATTCCTTAATGACAGGAGCCATGGCAGGGTTCCAGTCGCCAACTGCTAGATGCAAGGGCTCGCCGCTGCCCGCTACCCGAGGAGAATATGAATGCCACTAACTTAGTCGGGCACAGGGCCATCCAAATCACACTGAACGAGTCCGGCTCTCCCTCTGCCTCTTCCCCGCTGCAGGGAGCAAGGAAAACATCGCACCTACGCTCGCCGTTCACATTAAGGGGCTGCTCGACTGCCGCCGCCAAGTCCTGGGGGAGTGGCGGAAGAAGTACGTGGCGGCGGAACAAGGGGTCGCAGACCGCTATGGTGGTGAATGTAGAACCTGTACCGTCGTCGCAGTCGAGGACGAAGCGGCCGCCGCGGGCGTCCCGGACCATCCAGAAACCCTTGGTGGGGAGGAACGAGAACTCGAAGTCGGCGGCTTCGGCGACGGCGCGGGCGGCGGGCGCGGAGGGGTGCGGCGGCTCCACGGGGTGGAAAAGCGAGGAGAAGGAGTGGAAGCCGAGCAAGGACGGCGAGTGGAGCGCGTGCACGCGGCGGAGGAAGAGGTGGCTGGTGATGACGCGGCGGAACGC
>DXKC01004104.1:0-14244 GCA_031170775.1 Cymbopogon citratus
ACAGGTGGGCCATGGTCAACGGTCAGCGTTGACCGGTCAACGGTTAATGTTGACTGGGCCGAAGTAGGCGGTAGGCCTAAATTGGGTCGGGTTAGGGCCTGGATATGGGCCGAGTGGGCCGGGCTGGCCCGGACACGTGTCGGCTCCATAGAGTGCTACGTGGTTGGTCAGAGCCCAGCGGGCAGCGGGTGCACCGCGGCTGGTCCATGGTGGACCAAAGCACTATGGTCCATCGACCACAGAGCTGGTTCATGGTGAACCAAGTTCACCAGGGCGATTCCGCCCAGTCGGTCTATGTGGACTCATTCCACCACGTGGCCACGCGTACGGGGCGTGTCCACGGTTGCTGGTCCATGATGGACTGGATGACGTGGCGTGGGCGCAGAGGCATGGTCTATGAGATCCAGGTGCAGAAGCTCCCCTTCTCCTTCCTTCCTTCTTTCCCATGCACGAGCCCACCGGCGGCACGGCTTGCCAGCGGTGAGGCAATGTGGCGGCGCTGCGGTGGCCAAGGAGGGAAATTGGATGGCTTTTCCCCTTCGTCAAGCCGAGGCGGTCACTCCGGTGGCCTCGGGAGGCGGTGGAATGTTTGTGCTGGCCGGTGCTCGCACGACGGTGCTGCGGCGGCACGGCTGGGGGATGTAATCTTGACCCAAACAACCAATTGGCGTGAGCGAGGCTCTTGCAAGGCTTATGGCAGTCGCCTAGGCTCTTTCTAAGCAGCAGCGGGTGCTCGGGAGATCTCCTATGGCGGCGGTGGCCGAGCGTCAAGGAAGCTCATGCTGTGAGGACGGTCTAGGGCTCTGGTGTGGGCCTGGATCCGCTCCTGCTCTCTGGTGATGATGCATCGGGGCTCCTACAGTCCATATCTAACATCTAAGAGCACGACGGACTCCGGCACGCAGCGAGGTGCCACGACAGAGCTCCAGCGACGGCGGTGGTAGCCAAGGCAGGCCAATCCAAGGGCTTTTTGGCCAGTAGCATAGTCCGTGGGGTCGGTCTCATTTGGGCAAAGCTCTATGGCCTACCCTCATCTAGCAAGGCGGCTGGAGTTGGTAAGAATGCTCATGGCGATAGCGGCGCTCTAGAGCACAGCCGCGGCAGCGAGGCGGCTTATCTGGTGATGCAAAGCAGCGGCGGGTAATCAAAAGAGAAGCACGGGACTCTCTGATCCACGAGGGGTCTAGATCTGGGCCTAGAGTTGCCGTTCATGGTCTCCACCGCTCGGAACGTGGCATCGCCGAAGGCGGCCATGGTCACGGCGGCGGTCATGGTGGTCGCTCCCAAGTCGGGGTCTTGGACGCCGACTGGGTCTGTCTGGCTAGGCTAGTTCGTGCAAGTGGGTGTGCTTGTGTTCCAGAGCCGGCAGTGGCTCGGCCAGTGCGCCCTCGGTGCGAGAGCACGGCGGCAGAGAAGAGGGTAGGGTGCTAGTGAGCATGGCAAAATCGCTGGTGCTCACCTCGGTCTCGAAGAAGAGAGGATGGCGGTGCAGTGGCGAGGTGAGGCCATGGCGTGTCGAGGCAGTGCAGGAAGAGCAGCGGCATCGATGTAGCCGATCAGGGCGTAGCTCCTTGCTCTGACCACTCCAGCGATGAGCTTCTCTTCCTTCCCGGCAGCGAGCCTCTTCTCCCGGTCTCCTCCTCCTCCTTCCCTCCACTTCCTCCTTCTCCCTTCTTGGGTCGGTTGGGTTGCAAGTGAAGCCACCAGAGTGGCGGCGGCGGATGGGAAGCCCTAGAGCTCCTGAGGCTCCCAATTTATAGCCGGCCGGCAAGGCTATGGCGAGGCGGACGGTGGATGGGACAGGTGAGGGCACATGGAGGCCATCAAAGAGCTTGGGCTAGGGTTTTCGTGGTGCTAGGAGGCTCAACTGCCTCGTCCAAGTTCAAATTCAAACTCGCCGATCAAAAAACAGCCGACTGGTGGGGAACAGTGTTGCAGGCGCACGCAGCACAGGCTCTGCAGCATGCCCTTGTCGCCTGATGTGGCGGAGCAGGGCGGTTGAGGTGATAGGATTATGTGGCAAGGCGACGTGGCACGCTCGGCGCCTTGGGTTTGGCCATGGTGGGGACGTGAGACACTCTCCTCTTCCGGCGAAAAGCAGAGAGGGGAGGTGAAAGAAGGGGATGACAGGCGGGCCCTGCCTGTCAGCGGTAGGTGCACGCATAAAGCGACAGTGGCCGTGTCGCATTGAGGGGGCGGTGGCACGCGGGCATGGACGGGCTGCACGGCTGGCTGGGCCACGGCTACTGGGCCGAGCTGCGCGCGCGAGTGGGGCGAGCGGCGTGCTGCTGGGCCGAGGCGAGCAGACGGCTAGCTGGGCCAAGGCAAGCGGACGGCTAGCTGGGCCAAGGTTGGCTGTGCGGGCTGGACAGGCCGAAGTGGCCTTTCCATTTTTCCTCCTTTTTCTATTTACTTTTCTATTTTCTGTTTTATCCTTTTGCTATTGTTTTTCCATTGCTAGGTCAAGGCAATACTCATATACATGTTGGTGTTCATGTATATAGTCCATGTGGGGTCCCCTACATCCTATGGCTTAAGCACTTAGGGTTTTTGAGAAGAAAAAGATATTATTGTGGCAACTCACTAGTTGGTTTGATTTTATTAGCATCACGTAAAATCAAATGAAGACCCAAATCAAACTTGTAATTAAAGTGCAATGTATGATCTTGAAGCATAGGTCTCTAACATGCAAACTAGGTTGGTTTCCTACATGGCACTCACCATACATGGGTTGTTTTGAGAAAAATTTTAATTGGTTGTGATTTTTGGTGTGTGGAAAATCTAGGATGTTACAGAAGGCCAAACGATCCATACCATATGGCCATGGCTATGGGGACGACTTCCATATGTTTGCATCATACCTTGTGGGTTGCACTGCCCTTCACCCTATGAAAAGCCTTGTTGTGACCCCTGTCGGCCTGTCATGGTAATGGGCAAAGATGTCGACAGGCCTCGCGTGAAAGAGTAATCATAAAATGGATTGAAAGCATACACCTCTGTAGAGTTTGATCAAACTGATATATCAGCAGGGCTCATGAACACGAGTGGCCCAGATCCTCACATGATACAGGGGCCTGAGATGTATATGGAACATAAGGAAGATGGACTTTGATTGAGGTTGCTACCTTGTGTTGGGCGGGATTGCCATCCCGTGTGGTTATGATGTTGCTACCTCATGATAATTATGATAAATGATGATGAACATTATATTATTGCTAATCATACTTGAACTTTAATTTAAGGGTTGGGAAGCTCTACTCATGATTAGTGATAGGTTGATAATAAAATGCACCAATTAAAATGCTAACCTATAGTTTCATCAACCATGTTAGCCTTTATCTTTGTTTTAAGCTTTGCATGTCATTATTTCTGCCTAAACTTGTTGAGTTCAACATGAACTCACCCTTGCTATTACCACCCACCCTAGTGTGTTAGCAAGTGCGGATCAAACAAAAATGATAATTAAGGATGATGATGGAGATCTTCTGGAAGTTTTGTCAGAAGTGTTGGGCATACGGAGCCCCCAGTCAACTGTCCCTACTTGAGATGGTGCCTGAAGAGAAGTAATAGTCAAACGTTCCGCATTACTCTAGTAAGTTGTAAGTGTTGCTATAAGTATGCTTTCCACTATATATAACATTGTTTTCTGATATTTCTATTCTTTTGTTGTATATATGGTCTTTCTGGGCACACATATGACAACACTCGAGGTTCCTTAGAAACCTAGGTGTGACAAGTTATGTGCACTATATCACTAGGCCTAAATATGTTAAATAATACTGTATATGTAGTGGACCCATCCATTAATGGAATATGTTGATGCTAAAATTGGTCACATACCAAATAAGGAGCTAGATTGCTCGATGTAGGGTCAAGCTGAATTGAGAATCAGCCGATGCCTAGGAGATATCCACACCTAGACCTTGTGCCTCCAACGATGAGCGCGATACGCAAGACACGTCGCCGGAGGAGCCTCGTCAGGAGCGCGATACACAAGACACGCCAGCAAAGTCTTTTGAAACCCAAAACCCCACACACCCGGGATGGACCCCGTGAGGGTGTGTAGCAGCTATAGGTTGCCATAGCCAGCCTGACCGCTCTAGAGCCACGTCATCGTCGATTCCCTATCCATTGCAGCAGAGACAATAAAGAAGAAGAGGTGGAGAAGAGAGGAATTAGGATAAAGGAGTTGATAGATTGGTTTTTGTTTGATTAATTGGATGTGATCAATCGGCCATGATCCTCTCATATTTATAGAGGTGGGTGATCTTATCCCAGTAGGAAACATCTCTAGGGCTTAATCTCCAAGTTTTTCATGTCAAAAATTTACCAAAAATCGATCTAGAAACAAACTGGTACATAGTCTGAAAGTTTTATTCAGAATAGGCCTACTAGCAGTACTATCGGAAGTAGACCGGTAGTACCGGTTAAGGACTGAAAGTAACTTCTACGAAAACCGGTAGTACCGATACAGGATGTGTCTTCTCTCAGGAGGCATAACTCTTGTATTTGGACTCCAAATTGAACATTTCATATATGTTTTTTGACCATCTCGACGAGAGAAACGTAATGGTGAAGTCCGTTTCTCATTTTGACAACTTTATAAAATAGTCAATTTTAGTTGTCAACAAATGCCCCCTGTTTTTGGGTGAATAATGCATTGAACTTGAAAACACTTGTTGAAACGTAACCAATCAGCAACGTTGCCCATCACATCAGGTGATCAGCTAAGGGCGATGTATACATTGGCCATTATTGTGCTATGGGCAATACATGTATCAGCCATTGTTTGGTAGAGCATTCTAGGCTTCTTGCCAAACACTTGGAAAATATTTTTTGAGATACCTCTCGTTGATTGCTTTTGGGAGACTATCAACCTTGCATCATCTCCAACTCATATGAATTCCCAAACACCACTATGATTATTCTATAAGGATTTTCCCTCTAAACGGCCATGGTGAGATAACTGGATGAAGCATAGCACAAGGCACCATTTGAACATTACCAAACCGTTGGTACTCTTCACATACTTTGTAATAGAAAAACAATCGGCCATCATAGTAAGCCAATAAAAATCAACCCTTCTTAATAATTACTTCATCTTCGGGGCCTCTCTCATTGCTGCTTTTATCTGATCAGATCCTAGGCACTTGAATAATAAATCATCAACAGTTCTTCGATAGAGCTCACCAAATATTTTTATCAACTTTGGCACAAGGATCCTGTAAATAAGCCAACAAGGGAGTTCTCCAATCCTCCAAATTGGTACTAGAATTAATAGAAATTGAACTAGACTGATTTGGGACACTCTTTGATGAATCAGTAGCAAATGCCTCAGATGAATCAGCTAGGCCGATTGCAGCAATCGGCTTAGCCAACTGGCTCTACCAATTAGTGAAGTCGGCTTGGCCAACTAGAGAAACCGGCATAGCCGATTCAAAATCAGCTTGGCCGATTGTAACAGTCGACTGAGCCGATTCTCTCAGGCTTGAGCAGAAAAAAAGTTGCATCTTGATGCATCAGCTTTTCTCGTATATGAAACTTACGTCTACTGGCGTCAAAGCCTGGTGCTTGTTGATCTAACATGTTGGCTTTTTAATTTTCATGCCTTGGAATATGCCGAATCTTGAATTCAGAAAATTAAAAATAAACTCAAGACAAGCACGAAGTGATCCATCAAAGCATTGAAACTCACCAGCAACTTGTTGTACCACCCAGCAATGAATCACCAAAGGTTTCAACATGATGTACACCCATGGAAGTTAACATGATCAACCCGAGTAAAAGAGCTTGATTTTCGGTTTGATTGTTATGCACCAAAATTCTGATCAGCTTGACATCCCAGCTTCAACATTATTAGGTTAAACCAAAATACCGCCAACACCTTGGCCTTCTCTACAAACTGATCCGTCAAAGTATAATTTCAATAAAGTATAAGTAAGGTAATTGACTTCATCATCTAAATCAATACCATGCTCAATAATAAAATCAGTAAGGACTTGACCTTTTATAGACTTCAATGGTTCATAAGTCAAGTCACATTCAATTAAAGAGTATGCCCATTTGCTCTACCTTCCACTAAGAATTAGCTGATATAGCATATGCTTGATAATATCTGCCTGGCATGCTACAACATATATACTTGATAAAAGATAATGTCTCATCTTGTTACATGCAAAGTACAGTGATAAGCATAAATTCTCAATATGGGCATACCTCATCTTGGGAGCAAGAAGACATTAATCAATATATATGATAACACATGCCTTCCTTTTGTCTTCATGAATCAAAACAACACTGATGCACTCTCTTCGGCAATAACATACAAGATGAATGGATCTCCACTCCTAGATGCACGAAGAACTGGTGGTGTTAACAGAGAATTATTGAGAAGCTCGACTATCCCAACTTATAATCAGCTTCTAAGTTTTATCTAGCATGTGCTGGCCATAGTATAACTCTAATATCAACTTGTTCACATAGGTTGGCTGATGCAATACCAGTTCAAGCAGAATTTATACAACATGGTGATATCGAACCGATTGTCAATCGGCTCTAGAGAGACCAAAACATAGATTCCACCATTGACTTTAAACTATTAAAATCTCTCCCTGACAAGCAACTCATATCACCATGCCCCCAGGCAAAGTATCATCATCCATAGCATGAACAGTCTCCACTTTGTTATCCACCCATTGAATGAGGAACTGGTGCAAATTGGAAGGCACACATGGATTGCCATGAATCCATTCGCGCCCAAGAATCAAATTGTAGTTTCCTTGCACCTCTACAATAGAACTGTCCAATGTTTTCTCCCATTTCTAAGCTTCATTGAAGCAAGTCCCTTAACCGGAGTTGGTTTTTCTCCTCCAACGCCACTGATCTTTCTCTTGTTTTAATTAACTTCTCATCAAATCCGCCAAGCTTTTTATAAAGTGAATAAGGCATTAAGTTCACACTGGCTCCGCTATCCACCAACATATTGTTGACCAAACTGCCATTGATGTAGCCTGTCACATACAATGCCTTGAGGTGATTCATGGAGTTCACCGGCTTCTAGAAAATAGCATTTGAGGTACTTTAGACAGTTCTCCATTTTCAGAAACAAGATCAACAATAGTGGAAGCCGAATCAACCAAAGTCTCATCGGCAGGCACTATAACAGATGCAGTCGGCATAGCTTGTTCTTTAGCTGCTTCTTCTTGCTTAAGCTTCATACAACGAGCATGCTGAAGTTTGCGCTTTTGCGTCCTTGATAAACTAGAGGGCACCATGGCGGTTAGAGGATTTTGGAACCTAATGTGTCACCTTGGGCTTCATGACTACTAACATCATCACTCTTTGATATCTCCTCCACATCTGATTAGTCTAGATTATCAAAGAGAACTAGTCCATCTCTTCCTTTGACTGGAGCACCTGCAAAACCAACCTTTTGATAGACCTGATTAGCAAGTTTATATGAAACTTGCTTAATCGGTCTTGCCTTGTTGGGGCTCGATTGGTCTTAGCTCAATCGGCCATGAAGGACACGTTGTTGCTTCTATTGAGCTAAAGTAACGGGTATCTTCCTATGATTTGGATGATTTAATGGGTAAGGACCCAACACTCCACCTTTGCACATGTGCTGCATTTTTTGTTTGCAACTAGCATGACTGATTTGGCAAATCGGTCTTGCTGATTTTTTATGTCCATCAACACTAAAATCAGTTTGATCATCTTTTAAAGTTGGCCTAACTACCATCTTTTGCGCAATGGTGTTAGTAGCCGATTTTTTTGCTTGCCCACGGGAGTTTGGGCTTGCCCCCCAAACCTAGAAGATTTTATAGTAATTTTGAGACTCCCGATTGCCATTGGACTTTTCTAGCACAACCTCACGATCTAGGACTTGCTTTCCCTTAGGCTCTCTTGGCTCGCCGATTATCACATTTTTCCAATGGTGGAATCGGCTTGCTCTAGACGAATCAAGATGGCTGGATTATTTATCTCTAGAGTTTCAGGCATGGAAAGTGCTTCAGTGCAAGGTAAAGGATGTTCATTTTCTCCTAAATTAGTCTTATCGGTTTCAGGCGCCGAAGAGACCAATTTGGATTGATCCTTTGAATTCATACTACCATGCTTCTCTTTGCTCACATCAGAATTAATTATTTCTTTCATACTCATGGCCGATGACTTCAATGTAATCGGCTTCTTGCTCATACTCTTTGATCCTTGAAGTATACCTTCCCTATACTCAGCAAAACTTCTTTTCATCTCTAACCTTATTTTTTCCTGCTTGAGATGCTAGACACATGTGGAGTTGATTCATGAGTATGAGTGTGTCCTTGCCTTTCATTGATTCAGCTTGAGTTAGGAGCAACATGTGAAGCCGAATTATGAATATAAGCATTGGCATATGTGTTGACACCAAAATTTGGTCAGCCGAGAAGTGCCATTGGGAAGATGATAATCTCGTGTGAAGCAAGAGAAGCTAGGAGATTAAAGATGTACATGCATGACCACCCCATCCTTAGCCAAAGTCCGTACTTGACCCCAGAAGATTTCAGAAACAACACTAGACATATTGTCAAAAGACCGCACACCCTTTACCTATATAAAAAGGGGTACGACAGCTTGTAATATTTGTCTCTCGACCAATACACAAATCGGCTATCATGCCAAAACCTTAGGAGTAGGAGTAAGGATAATGTAATATAGATTCTTGACGAGACCTTCGAGTAGGTTGATTGATTGTCCGTGGAGGGCGGCTTCCTATTTGCTTGTAAGTATTGTCAAAATCCCGTAGTATCCACAAATAGGTTAATTGATTGTCCGTGGAGAGCGGCTTCCTGCTTATTTGTGTATATTGCAGCAAGAACGTTAGATATGTTAATTGGTTATCTGTGGAGAACGCCTTCCTACTTATCTAATTATTATTATAAGTTATCCTTTTGATCTATCTCATCAGTTCAGGCAATAATGGCTTGTCCGATCTCTGAATCTATGTGATTGATCTAGTTATCGGCTCTATTAGCTTTGATAAACTAATAGATTCATTAAGTTACCGATATTGTTTATTTATAATGATTTATTTATTGTAACAATATCACTACCTGGTCTAAGATTAGTAGATTTGACCTTGTTCTATTAAATTCAAGTGAATATCATGCTTAAATCTATTATATGCTTGAATCGTGCTTTATCAGCCAATCCCTATCTAATCTTGATCGTTACATATTATGGATTTAAAAATGCCTTAGATTTAAATAGGTTTTTGAGATCAATCTAGGTTAGTTGATCTGCTTGTTTACTTTGAAACATGTTTGTTTTATTCCTGTTTCACGGACCCTGTATCGGCTAACTAGCCGATCCAGTTATGCTTACACGAATAGTCTGCTCGTATCGGCTAGATTCGTCTATTTAATACTGCTGCCTGCATACTATCTATTGATTAAACATGATTGGCTAAGTAAAATACATCATGAATTATGCATCTTTATAGCCTGTTATGTTTTTATCTTTATCCCTTTTGCGATTACACTACATGGAGCTAACTCTTTAGTTAGTTTCCTCATATCATCGTCTATGATTTAGCCACACATCTTGGAACTGTCTGGAATCATGCCGACAGGTTCCACAATTTGATCTTGTTTATCTCCTTATTAATTGTAGGTTAAATTGGCTGGCACGCTTCTGGTTAATCGGCATTGCCACAAGGTCTTGAGAGTCTCGGAGCCTCCCGCTTTATCTTCGGTTCTCTCGGGCCTAACATCAGTGCGTTGGCGCGACATTCACGTGTCAACAATATGATGCTGAATTTTTATTGATTCAGCGATGGTTACTAGTAACAAGTGAAGCCGAATCATGAGCATTAATATTTGTATATGATGCTGGATTTGAAGAGAAATTAGCTAAATAATCTATATTGTTGTATCTAATTCCCTCATTCACTGGCATGTCATATTGTGAACTTATAGTTGATGAACAGCAACATCAATATGAGAGTTAAAAGAACTTGCAAAACGATTTTTAAATCCATAAGATGCATTTGCATGTTGTACCTTGGGGTAATCATAGCAACTTTGTGATGCTTAATGCTGGTGTTCCATGATCTATTCCCTGACCTCTTTGCTGAATTTTTTTAATAAGTAACACAATTTGGGCCAGATGCGGTCGGCCTTTTGGGCCAGATGCAACGGTAATAATGAGCATAAAAAGGACAGATTAAAATTAATGGATAGGCTAGGTCAGAAAGATCTGCTATATGAGATAACCGAACTGTTCCTCATCGGAGTCACCAAAAAGTATGTTGACACTAAAATTATTCACACACCTAATAAGGAGCTAGATCGCTCGATGTAGGGTCAAGCCGAATTGAGAATCGGCCGACGCCTAGGAGATATCTACACCTGGACCTTGTGCCTCCAGCGATGAGCGCGATACGCAAGACACATCGTCGAAGGAGCCTCGTCGGGAGCGCGATACGCAAGACACGCCGGCGAAGTCTCTTGAAACCCGAAACCCCACACACCCGGGGCGGACCCCGTGAGGGTGTGCAGTAGCAATGGGCTGCCCTAGCAAGCCTGACCGCTCTAGAGCCACGTCATCGTCGATTTCCTTGTCCATTGCAGCGGAGACAACGAAGAAGGAGAGGTGGAGAAGAGAGGAATTAGGATTAAGGAGTTGATAGATTGGTTTTTGTTCGATTGATTGGATGGGATCAATCAGCCATGATCCTCTCATATTTGTAGAGGGTGTGGTCTTATCCCAGGAAACATCTCCAAGGCTTAATCTCCAAATTTCTCACATCAAAAACTTATCAAAAATCGATCTAGAAACAAGCCGGTTTGAAGTCTAAAAGTCTGATTTGGAACAGGCCTACCAGCAGTACTACCGGAAGTAGACCGGTAGTACCGGTTAAGGACTGGAAGTAACTTGTACGAAACCGGTCGTACCGGTGATATGGACCGGTCGTACAGGTCGTACGGACCGGTAGTACCGGTACAAGATGTGTCTTCTCTCTGAAGACATAACTCTCGCATCCGGACTCCAAATTGAACATTCCATATATGTTTTTTTACCATCTCGACGAGAGGAACGCAATGGTGAAGTCCGTTTCTCGTTTAGACAACTTTACAAAATGGTTAATTTCGGTTGTCAACAGAATATCTGCGTCAGACATTATCCAAAGAGCAATTCTATATATATTGGCTCAACATATGGGACAAAGAAACTATCTACCAGTTGTGACAGATATGGTCATCTCATTGATACTGCGTGACACAGTACCAGTAGTAGTAGATTCCTCTTCATAATTTCCTACCCGTACATTGAAATATGCTGGGTGATTCGGCTTAGCCAATATCTTAGCTTTGCTACTTAGCATTGCAACAACATCTAACATGGTTGGTCGATCAGCTGCATTCTCTTGTACACACAACAATCCAATGTTCATGCACCTCATGATTTGAGTTGAGTGATGCATGGGTACCAATGAAGAATCAATGAGTTCCCCCCATCTCCCATCTTCATATAATTGCCATGCCTGTTTATTTGTAGTTTCATCACACAATAATTAATGTAGATATGACAATAAACTAACAAAATGATTTTGCATGCTACGTGTAAATTAAACTTACATATCCAAGGATATTGATGAAATCTCCACAATTATGGCTACCAGAATTCCTTCTTCCGCTAAGGATCTCAAGAATGAGAACACCAAAGCTGAATACATCAGACTTGATAGAGAAGAGGCCCTCGGAGGCATACTCGGGAGCCATATAGCCACTAAAATGCAAAGTAATTATCAAATTATTTTATATGCATTGGTTGATAAGTTTTATAATTGTCCATAAGGAGATCAATTTCTATGATACTTACTATGTACCAACCACTCTCCTTGTAGTGCTTTCTTCATTGTTATTTGAGCTAAATATTTTTGCTAGCCCAAAGTCTGAAATTTTAGGATTCATTTCACTGTCCAAAAGAATGTTACTCGGTTTAAGATCTCGATGTATGATGCGCAAGCGTGAGTGCTTATGTAAGTAGAGAAGTCCTTCTGCTATCCCTTCAATTATTGCCAGACGTTTGTTCCAATCCAGTAACGATTTTCTATTTTCATCTGTAAAAATCTATTAAATGTTAGTATAACAGAACCACTCAACCAAACAATAAACTGGAAAATGTATACATATGCTTAGAAATATCTAGGGAGGAAAATACTCTCATACGGTTTCCAGAAACAACATACTGATGATGTTTTGATTCATTTTTGGTACATCGTTATCATAATCAGTATCAAATCTAAGTGAAGAAAAAATTAAAATACGTACCAAAGATAAAGAAGTCCAAGCTTTTATTTGGCAAGTATTCATAGACCAAAACTTTCTCCTCTCCCTGAGAGCAACATCCGAAGAGCCTAACCAAATTTGTGTGCTGCAGTTTTGCTATGAGTTGTACTTCATTTTTGAACTCTACGAAACCTTGCCCTGAATGAGAAGCAAGTCTCTTAACAGCTATCTCAGTTCCATCAGGAAACTGACCCTGTGAAGAAAAGCAAGTATTCTAAAGTTACTTCACCGGTGTTTAATTTTCCCGCAATCAGATTCTTTATGATGCACAAGTGGCAACAAGCTAGTGTGTCCATCATTACGTCTTTAACGAAACATGCAACCTTCACATTTACACCATGATGAGGCTATCCTGGTATGCTTGTACGGAGTAAAGTTGTATATATATGCCTAGTGTCATAATTAAGGACTATAAACATCTGGACTATTTGATCATCACATTGTTAGAAGAATAGAAGTATACACATGTGTTGCTTATTTACCTTATAGACGGGGCCAAGCCCACCTTCCCCAAGTTTATTATCTTCAGAGAAGTTATTTGTAGCCTCCAATATCTGATGAAAGTCAAAAACAGAAAACTCTGAGAGCTCTGCTTCCATTTCCCAATCTAGCTCGTCTCCTTTCAAGTTGTTGCGTGTATGCTTTTGTCCTAATCTAGATCCACCTGCATAATAGTCGAGAATTTGATTAAATTCAATGTCTA
The DNA here is from genome assembly GCA_031170775.1 of Cymbopogon citratus. Classification (NCBI taxonomy): domain Eukaryota; kingdom Viridiplantae; phylum Streptophyta; class Magnoliopsida; order Poales; family Poaceae; genus Cymbopogon; species Cymbopogon citratus. Next base: position 13,033 of record DXKC01004104.1, read on the forward strand.
ATATAATTTTAAGAATTATATATATGACAGATCAGAGCTGTCAGTAACAATCAACTCACCTTTTCTGTACCTTCTCCTTCGCCAACGGCGGTAAAGGATGAAGCAGAATGCTACTACCACTATAGGAGGTGCTATAGACACCGCAATTACCCATGGCTTCACCCCAGATCCTAGACAAAAACAAGCATGCATCAACAATCAGGTCATCATATAATAATTAGCACTCCAAACATTTAGTGTCTGATCATCAGCAAGTACAGTAGTAACAATCTTCTAACTGTATTGTTTAAGAACATCAGAACAGAACATGCATTTATTCAGAGTTTAGACAGAAATGAAAAATACTAACTTGAACTTCAAGCACACATATATACCCTTATTCGTTGTCGGAGGCGGAGGCGGTGGTACCGGAGCGCCGGATGACGGCGTGATCTGTGTCATCTGTGCGCCGTCGAAGAACAAGATATTCTCGACTCTGAAGTTGCACCGCAGCACGAGGACCCGCCCTCCCACTGACGTGGTCGTGGCGTTGAGCGTGCCGAGGATCCGCTGGAAGCACGCCAGGCAGTCGCCGGCGGAAAGGTCCGGCGTGCACTGCGCCAGGGAATAGAGCGTCGGGACGGCGGTGCTGGAGGCGTCCATGTAGGCCGTGAGGAACCTGCTTGGCCTAGCGGCCGCCTGCTGGGCAGTCTGCGTCAGCAGGTCCCTGATGTCGGCGGCCAGCTGTGCGGAGTTGCCGTTCCCGCCGGTGTTCCAGTAGTGGTAGAGCGTGCCCATGTCCCGGGTGGCGTTAAAGGCAGGCACGAGGATGTCGTCGCTGGAGTAGCCGACGAGGCAGTCGTCGTCGTAGACGCTGGCGGCCTTGGCGTTGGGGCACGTCCGCTGTGCGTACTGGAACGCGCCGGCGACGCAGGCGCTGCACCCGGTGAGGTTGCTGGACATGTCGCCGCGGCAGAGCGCCAGCGCGTACACCACGTCGCCGGGGGCTTGCCCGGCGGTCGCGGTCGCGAAGAGCTGAGGCGACGAGGAGGTGTTGGTTGGGAGCGTCGCGGCCAGGAAGGCGAGGTTGGACTGGTACGTGCCGTTGGCCGTGTAGTTGCCGGCGTCGCCGCAGTGCCTATCGCCGTTGCTGACGGCAGCACGAGGAGGAAGCTAAGAAGGATGATGAGCGGAATGCCCGCCATGGCTTTGGGCGCTTGGCTAGCCTAGGGT
>DXKC01004109.1:0-14145 GCA_031170775.1 Cymbopogon citratus
GCTCGCTTGCGCCACCGCGATAGCTCGCCGGCAGCAGCGAGTGCTCGCCAGTGCAGCTGTAACGCGCGCTCGACCGCACTGCCGGGATACTACGGGAGGTCATCGACTGCCACAACGCTCCCCACGCCGCCGCGTTACACTCGCCCGCGCTGCCACAATAGCTCGCGAGCAGAACAGAACACCGGCACATTTTACAGTAAAGCATCTTCCTGAGTCCTGACCACCAAGCGATTTACAGAACAGAACACAGGCGCCGCCAGTCCAGTGTCGTGCTGATTTGGTGACAAGAGATTGGAAGCGCCGCACCACTCCGGTGACGCACCTGGCGAGGATGGAGCCACTACGCGGATCTGGTGACTGCATCGGCCAATGGCGCCCTTGGTGGGAATGTCGCACCGGTCCGGGGTTCGACGAAGCCGGGGCCGCCCCGGAGGTCAGGGAGAGCGAGGCCCAAATAGGGACAGGGTGCAGGGCTGGCCAGCCTATGGACTTGGCCGTGAGGGTCAAGCCGGCCACTGCTGCAACTGAGCGGCGACTCTGGCGGCAATGGCGACGCCGTTGGGGGTCTCGATTGGCGCGCGGCAGGGGATGACAGTGGTGGGGAAGCAGAGGAAAACCATGGCCGCGGGCTGCAGCGACGAGAGGCGAAGAGGAGCAGTGAACTTGGAGTGGCGACGACGGAGGAGCCGCCGGCACCGGGAACGAAGGGACCGAGCGAGGATGATGGACGGAGGCTGGGAGTCACGAGGGGAAGGGGATCGGGCAGATGGGCCAATATGGGCCGGTTGGAGGCCTATTAGGTTATAGTTTTATGAAGCTCGCGCTTGGATCTAGAATGGACGGTCTAGATGAGCAACTGGAGAGACAAGTTGCATATGTCAACTGGAGAGGATCTCGTTCCGGCGGCGGGGGCTGGGGTTTCCACGAGATACATTCCCTAAGTAATCTACAAATATAATTACATTTCTGTTCGTGGCAGATCGAGCTCTGTTGCGCAGCGTCGCGATGGCCCTTCCTAGTCATCTCCGTATGTGTTCCACGGCAAAAACCAAGCCTACTCCATGTTTTGACGCGTCGGTAACAACTAGCTAGTGTTGGAGACGAAGCAGTAGTAGCATGGCACTGACATGTCCTTTTGCCGAGCCAACTTGGGATGATACTGGCACACATCGCGTAAACTCATCTCTCTCGCGTAAAATCGTTTCATATTTTTCTTTTGGGTTAGTTGCAAAGTGAAAAAAATAATGCCATAATAATTCAAATTCGAGTCCAAGCGACTGCATGCTTCCCTGCCGTAACTACCGCCTCCACTGCCGCCAGCTGCAGCCTGCCGCATCCGCTTACCACCGCCGCTCAGCCGCCAATAGATGGCCATGACTAGCCCCAGCAGGCCGCCACCACCCCACGCCGGCCCGACGCCGGCCCTTGCTGTCGTGTCGCCGTTCCCTCCTCGTCTACATTAGGGTACGTACAACCACAGACGGGTAGTTGTCTGTAAGATTACATAGACAGCTACAAAGCTAGACCATATGACCTACAGACTTGAGGTTGTCTACAATCAATTTAATGCTTTGCATGAAGCTAGGATTAACCATGCATACCAATATTAGGGTATGTACGACCCACAGACGGGTAGTTGTCTGCAAGATTACATAGACAGCTACAAAGCTAGACCATACGACCCACAGACAGGAGGTTGTCTGCAATCAATTTAATGCTTTGCATGAAGCTAGAATTAACCATGCATACCATTTTGCATAACAATTGTGTCGTCGTTTAATAGATAACAATTCAAACACAAATAAAATACAGAAAATTACACTGTTTCAGAAATCATCGCTGCTCACGCCCACTCACTGTCGTTTCAGAAACATTAACTTTTTCACACTAGTTTATCAATTGCTCATTGTACGTTGTTCAGAAATACTTAAAGATAGCATCCTGATGACTGCATCGTGCACTAACTGAAGTTAGAACTTCAGGAAAAGGCATACTTTTTCTGAACCTAGACCCATGATTTTCAGAACTTAAACATAATAAGCTCCATGCAAGCTGCCGCAATCAATTAGCACAACCTGATGAAAGAAATAAGGCAGCTATATATTCATCAAGGCAATGAGCTCAACCTGATGAAATAAACAAGGCAGATATATAACATGAAAGGCAGGGTTCATAGGCAAGAAGCATGCTGCTAATATCAATATATCAACTATATGTCGCCGTCGCCGAATCAAGATTGCACCTGCTAGAAGAACAGGGAGAGCAGAGCAAACAAGCAGCACAAAAGCAGAGTTTCAGAGAACTGCTGGTACAAAATCAATATTCAGTGCATACTCTTTTTAACCCACCAAATCAGAGTTTCAGACTGCACACTATAAAACCGCATTTCAGAGAACCCATACACTAGCTTTTCGGCTCAACACAAAGACTATGCTGACTAGAAGAAACATCCACGTCCACAATGATGATCTCTGTGTCATGTGCGAAACAGCAGAGGAAGAGACCATTGATCATCTTTTTTTTCTCATGCCCACTCGCAACACAGTGCTGGTCAGCAATCAACATCACCTGGGATCTCAGTATAAATTTGCAAGACCGATTCATACAAGCCCGTCAAGTTCATGGCCTGCCTTTCTTCACTGAAGCTGCCTGTATCGCTGCATGGAAAATCTGGAAAATGCGTAACGACAAGGTTTTTGATCGAAGAGAACCGAGTCCAGCCAGATGGCTCTGTAATTTCAAAAATCAATGTTCGCTCCAATCTCTTAGATTCAAGCCTGATCTTAGATCAGCTTTTTGTTTTTGGTCGGATGCTTTCAGCTAGAACTCTTATGTAAGTCCATTTGGGCCCTTTAAATTTTTTATAAAAAGTTTTTTGGCACCGTGGGGACCTCCCCCACAGTCTTTTGCGTCAAAAAAGAAGTCACAGAATCTCCTAGTGCTAGTTCCACCAACAGGCAAAGATTCTGCAGTGCCAAATGCAGCCATGGAGGAGGCGCGGTTGATGATGGGGAAGAGAGGTGCCGCCGGGCCGGATCCGCGGCCAATGGAGAGGACACCAGTCGTAGAGCCAGATCCACGGCCAATAGGGCCGAATCTGCGGTCGACGGGGAAGAGGCCCGCTGCCGAGCTGGATCCACAGCCAATGGAGGAAGACGCTCGATCGCTGCTCACCTTGCCCTTCCGCCTCGCCGCCACAGCCACCGCCGCCGCCGTGCTCATACTCTTCTGCTGTGAATCCGGTGGTGTTCTAGGGTGCTCCATCTTGCTGTTGCAGAAGAACCAAGAACAGCAAAGAATTGTCGAGTACCCAAACAAGGGGTACCCTAAACCAACAAAACCTCCTACTAAAAAGCCTCCATCCTATAAAAATTAAATGAATGCCCTATCTCTCAAGACACAATTCGTTCGAGGGTCGAGTCCCTCGATAGGCGACCGCCTCGCACGAGGGTCGGGTCCCTCGATAGGACTTCGCCTCGTACGAGGGCTAAACACCTCGGCGCACACCCGCTGTGCTCGAGGCTTCCCGCCAAGAGAGCTCTCCGCCTCGTTTGAGGCTGGACCCCTCGACGCGGTGCTTCACCTACCACCCGAACAAGGGACAGGCGCATTTAATGCCCTCACCCACTCTCGCCTAACCCCATGGCTACAGCAAGCCTTACAGTGGTAAAAGTACCCGGTCAGATCACGCCTTTACCGCCCATACTGGGTCGTAACGTGACACGAATGTCACTGTAACAGCATGGGTGACACTATTTGGCCACGTCGAGCGTAGCACCATGATTACGGCCACCCTTGAGACGAATGGCGATGCGACGTAACCCAGGATTCCAGGGCTGGATCTACCTACCCCCGTCGAGGCCTACCCGAGACCCTCGAATCGACCAAAGAGGGCTCGAAAGTCAACTCAAGTGTGACTGCCCCACGCTGCAGCAGCCGGGACGCAATGTCTACAGGGGCTTGGACCTCACGACGACAATCACGGCCGTCACTACGACATCTCGACAAGACCAAGACCATTTCGGGTCCATGTCACCCACGTACTGCAACGTCATCAACTCTATTACCCCTAGGATATTGCTGTAAGCCCATGGCCTCTCCTTTGACTATAAAAGGGGACGCCTGGGATAGTTTTAGGGGTTCTACGGATTCAACAAGTCCAGAACCCACGCATGGGCACTCAGCCTAAAATCTCACACACTGCTTCGCACCCACAACCATCCCTAGCCGCGACACTTGAGCACGCAAGGCAGAAGAGCTTGGCAGCTCAAGACTTGTGTGATCAACATCTCAAGCAAAAGGACTTAGACTCCTCCCTCATCTCTGAGACTTGGGGCTTTACCCCTCTCTCCCCGCTTGTAACCCCTACTACAAGCACTTCAGTGCAAGATAATACAAGTCTCCTCCCTCCAACTGGATGTAGGGCCTTCTCTTGCCCGAACCAGTATAAATCTTGTGTCCATCTTGCATCACCATCCGGGACATGGGCACGCAGCGATATAAATTCACTAGCTGGTGTCAGATACCCCCAGGTTCAAAACACCAACAAGAATATATAGAGGAAGCAGTGGATTTGGCGCGCAAAATCCATCTCCCGCGCGCTCTAAACTTCCTTCGCGCGCGCATGCTGGATCCTCCCGCCCGCGGCTCGTCGATTTGCCATACAGCGGGTCTCTGGTGGGGAATAGAGTGCCTTGGAGCACGAGCCACGCTCATCTTCTCGCGAAGCGACGATGCGGCCTCGTCTGCTCGTTCGCAAGGTTGTTTTTGCAAAATAAACAGCACGCAGACGAGGTATACAGACGCGCTGTACATGTCCTTAGCTGCCAGGGCCTCGATCGAAAACCCAGACAAAAATCGTTATATAAAAAGTATTGTCATTTATGATACAAAATAAGTATCATTATATTTAGAAGATTTAAATATTCACATTAGACTATTCTCATTGGAGTTTTATCAGTAGGCATTAAATATGCTGATGTGGTACCGTATTGATAAAGAGCGAGATGATGAAAGTTTCATAAAAGTAGAGAGAGTTTCATCCCATGAAACTCCTATGTACTATTTCCAAAATATCAGTGCATTGAGGACTGTGACATAAAACTCCTACTGAGACTAGCATTACTATTCAATACGAACTTGGTATAAGTTAAACTAAACTAACTTTCATAGATCTTATAGTCGCACCATTTTGTGGATATAGGCAGTACTTCCTCTGTCCCAAAATAGTTGATATTAGAAGATTCAAATTTACTCACTACAGAAAATTAGAATTGCCTTACGGCCTAGAGGCCAAAATCAAACTGCTAAGAAAAGTATAGTTTTCTTGGCAGTGCTACTCAATACTCAAGGAAACATATATATACCTTGAAGGTTGGAGTCAACCGCCAAGGATATAGGTGTTTTCTTGGCAGTTTCTAGTAACCTCCAAGAAAATAACTCATTTTTTTGAGTTTTCTCATGTAGCTATGCAACCAACAAATCTCTGACTTAGGTAAAGCCGTAAAAGATAGTGTGGTGGAGAGCTTGATACATCTGTTAGTAATACCTACCATGTTGGAAACTATTAGTGACCTGCAGTGTGTTATGTTGTACGGACTTTTTGTAAGGAAATGTACTTGTGTAATATTCATATCGATATTTTACGTCAATATAATGGTTGGGGACCATAATGAAATGTTTATATACGTGTCATCATGTGTCAATTGAATATAGTCACTAGAATATTAGAATACATTCATTACTGCAGTAATTTAATTTTTTTAATGCCAGTATAGATTTCCTTGGAGGCCCTCCAAAGAAATGGTATTTCCTTGAAGGTTGTAACCGCCAAGAAAAATATGTATTACCTTGACAGTTGCTAGCCTTCAAGAAAAACACTTTCTTTGGAAGTTGTTGGCACTTGAAAAAACTTATTTCCTTGGCGGTTGTAACATTTTCTGGCTCTTTGGCATATTAAGTTTGGTCGTAGTTTCCTTGGTGTCTGGCCTCTAAGAAAATCATCCTTGAGTGCCAAAACACAAAGGAAACTAATTTTCTTTAGCTTCTATCCTTAATTGTGTTTGCTTGATGATTTGTGGTCAAGGACACAGTTTATATCTATTCCTTGGCGGTTTTCGGTACTCAAGGCAATTCAAGTTTGTGGTAGTGACTTAACCTTCTCATGTGCAAATAATACACATTTTTCTTCTCTCAATACACCCGTGACCCGTTTCTTTTCCTAATTAATCTTTATCCCTATTTTTTTCTCTCCTTGTTTTATGTACACCACACATTTTTTTTCACTTCTCCTTAATATAATTTCCATGTGAAAATATAAAGCACATCAAATATTTAGGATGGAGTACGAAACTTTGAACAACTCTCTAGGCTAGGTCATTTTGCATATGCGTGCAACGTTTGAAGTTCAAACACGATCCAGTAGTTTAAAACATGTAAGAATAAGGCAAATTTCAGAGGGTTAGGATATCGCTATAATGCAAAATGCCCCTCAAATTTGTCTTACAATATCTTGCAAGCTCTGAGAAAAAGCTTCTTCGATATGTACTTGATCACACTTTCTTGCTAGATAGCCGATATGTACTTGATCACACTTTCTTGCTAGATAGCTGCACAAGTCTGAGTAATAATGCCGCATGGAATAAGAAATTTGGTCCATGTGAAAGTGCTGCCTTTGTTTGTTTGTTTTTTTTTTCTAACCAGACTGAACCGTCAGGTGTCAGCTTTGTGAATGAATGAATCCATTTCAGTTGGTGCAGTGCTATCGTGACGGGAGGACGAAACAGTGACAAATCAAAAAGATCAAACTAAAAGTAGTTGTTGACCTATCTATATGCACCATGCCGCAACGAAACCAAATAAAATCTGCAGTAGTTCTAACACTTGTAAGCGCAAATCTTCCCTGCTACGTTGTCTTCAACCGTCTGTATGACTGTATGATTTTTTTAAAAAAAATAAAAATAAAAACAAATTCTAACCGGAAGTTGGCGCACAACCACCTGGCTCGTGATTCCACACTTCAGTAATGGAACCCATGCTTAGCAGCTTAGGCTTGTGCTCCACACTGCTCCGTGTGTGATGCATGTCACTCATATATGTTTATTAATTTCTTTGCCCATGTACTTTACCACGCACTTCACTAATTTGTTTATTAATTTCCTCAATGCAGGAGAAATATACTCATAACTTTACAAGCGTAGAATAATATAGTACCACAAGGAAAACAAATATGTTAGACAAAATCCTATAGAATGTTTGAGTTCTCAATTTTGAATTCAAGTTAGGTCGCCGTTACTTTTGCGAGCCACATGAGAAAGTTGTGCTATCATTATTAAAAAAAAACACTCATCCATGCTAGCTATTCCTTTATTGGTAAAACTGCAATCGGCATGGTTAAGGCACGCATGCTGATAGATAGAGCAAGAACAAATAACAATAAGAGTCTGTTTAGCACAACTTCACCAACTACTTCATGAGTTTTTTTTTTGCCAAACATTTTTTTTAACAGATTATCCGTTCATGTGGCTCATATTATAAGCTGACAATACACTTTTCCATCTATGTAATATGTTCAACTTGTTTTCCATTAATTTCAAGTACGAACTTAGACAAACTTATATGGAGATAGGTCGTTGAACGAGATTCAGAACTCCATTTGTGGTTCATTTTAATTTATTTGAAGTCGTTTACACTAATCTAGGAAACGATCTTTAGAAACAATTTTAAAACTGCCTCTTTTTCTTAAGACAAGCCTCTTAAAAATCGATTTTCAGTGTCAATTTACAAGCTATCCATACTATGTTTCTACTGCCCCCACGGCATTGTGCTAAGAAGAAGAAGACCTTCTCAAAACAAATCCGTCCCTGAGGGATTCGAACTCTGGTCGGCATGGTGCAAGCTGCTCAGCTAGACCAACTGAACTAGCGAGGCTTTGCTGCATTTGCGAAAAAAAAGAGTAGAAAGGCATAAAACTCGTTGTTGCTATATATACCATGGATGAGGTGTTGTAGTTGTTGTATCGTTCTTCCAGTCCAATTATTGAATATGAGTTTTTGTCGTCGTTTGAAACAATTGAATTGTTGGTGCATCGATCACTCGAAAAACAAAGAGCTTAAGGTAGAGTCAAACAATATGCCAACCAATAGACCTGAAGGCCTATTATATTATGAGAATCAAAGAAGACACGTAATAATATGCTGCTTCGGTGGATCTATGAGCGGTGCGGAATGGAAATATATTGTTGGCTTTTTCAAATGCGTCATAGGTATAGTAGTCCACACATCGATGTGTATATACATATATGCACCAAGTTTAGGTTATGCTGATGAGTTCAAGTGTTCACTATTAATCCGGTGTCAAAATATTGGCATATATATCAATTCAACACACACTCTATCACGGTTGCTGGCTCGCATAGTCACTGGTGGTTTCCGGCCATGTATATACTGTTTTCTTCTTTTTGTTGTATACAATAATTTTGTAAGCCAAAGTCTTTCGAGTTGAAAAGTTCTTGCACCGATGCTTAATTGGAACAGATTTCAAGACGTACGGTGCAAGTACGGTGGCAGGACAAACTTAAACACATGACAACGTCAAATTCACATGACAACGTCAAATTAATGGAGGCTGCACCATATGCATTTTTTTTTAAAAAAAACATGAGTTGTAAGTAGGCTCAACACATTTACTCTATATAAATTGGGCTAGCTCCTAAGAAAGAACGCCTAGCCACGTCATCTGCAATTGCCTCAGCCATTCGATATTCCATTGGACGGACCATATCTCTTGAATCAGCTTCTCCGAAATCAGCTTTTACCAGCTTCTCTTTACCTTATCTGATTTTACTCAGCTTCTCGTGAGAATCCAAGCCTCCATTCAGCTTCTCGTCAGAATCCAGGCAAATGAATATATAGTCAGCTTCCCTTCGCCCCCTCTCCCAGTCCAGCCATAAAAAAACACTCCTCCTTCTCTCCCTCGTTCTCCTTCCCGCGACGCTCACGGGGGCGACGGCGACGGCGTCCAGCAGGAGCGCCGCCCTGCGCCCCGCCGCAGCCACCCTCGTCCTCCTCGTCGTGTCCTCTCCTCCTCCTCCTTTTCCTCATCTCTGCTCTCCCTCCCTTTCGAAGCGGCTGCGGGCGCCAGGCAGTGGTGAGCCGCGACCGCGAGGCCACGGCGCCGGCTGCAGACGGCGTGCCGGCGCGGTTGGAGCCCGGCGACCCCCTCCCTCACCCCTATCCTATGCGTGTCCTCTTGGATGCCTCCTCCCTTCGGGGCGCGTGCGTTCCTCCGGCGGCGAAACCCTAGGTACTGTGCGGCGGCGGCCATGGCGAAGCTCGGTGGCTGGATCTGATGGTGAGTCTTCCTCTTCTTCTCCTCCTTCGTCCCATGCATCCTCAGATCCTTTCTCCTTCGGTTCTTTCTCCAGCCGCTGATCCACACAATAGTTTTTGTGAAAGTTAACAATTGCAGTTTCTAATGCTTCCTAATTTGTAATTGTATTGCAGGGGAAGGAGTTGCTGCTCTACAACAACAAGAAAAAAGTTTACCACTACGTTCATTTTAGTTCGTGCTTCAGGTGTGAATTTGATTCGATTCGTTCTCTTGATTGTGTGAATTTGGCGAATGAGATTTTGTTACTGGTTTGCTAATTTAAGTAGTTTAATTTTCAATTCCAAATAATATTCATAAGCATACGTGCATGACAAAATGAAGCAATACAGTATAAACAGGCGATGAGAGTTTCAGCTAGCATTGTTCCTCTGCTTTTGCAGAGAATAGGTAACTGTTAATATCACCTCTTTCCTTTTGTTTTGATTTTTCAACCTATGAGTTCAAGGGACAAACTTTATTACCCTTTGTTGTTTTAGACGTGTGAATCAACAGGGCCAACTTTATTGTTTTGTCAACAATGAACAAGGATTATTAGTTTTAATTTGTTGGTGTCAAACAGGAAAATCAGATTAATACTTTAATTCTCTTGCACAGGCATATATAGACTTTATTCTACAAATATTACCTACCTGGCAGTAAAAATATTCCATGTTATATAACACATGTTTTCCTTGCTAATATACATATTAGAAATTGTGGCTTCTTTTTTCTTGGATTGTTTAAGTATATGTATGGAGAAAGCTAGGAACAGTAGGTAAGCTTCCTGGCATTTTTTTTCTTTGTAATGTGATAGACTGTGTGCTGGTGAATACTCACTCCTGCATTACAATGGAGATGAAGTTGCTAACTGTAAGTAAGCTTCGTGGTATATTTTTTCTCTGTAATGTGATACTGTGATCTGAAATGATCCTTAATAAATTAGAGAGCATTATTGATGCTTTAAAAAGCATTTCTTCTCTTCATTCTACGATCATATTTTCGGTCTATAAAAGTAACAATTTATTTCGTGATACTGTGGTGTGAAATGTAGTGTAGCCATCTATGTGATCTTTGTATTTTGATCTAATGTCGATTTTACCTCCTGAACCTTGATACATGTCTTACTTCATTTACACAGCATTCATATACCTATTTTCTTCTACATTACTACGGTCAACGTGCGCGGCAACAGCAGCGCCCTCCCATTCAGGTCATCTCAGATTTTTAGCTCTCGCTAAATATAGGTCAGGGCAACATACATATGCACCATGCAGGAAATTATTTAAAGACCAAAGCTGTTGCCCAAAAAGTAAGCCAATGCTACGTCTTTAATCAATTTTACTTACAACCCTTACCTCAAAAGAAAAAGGTCACCTACAACCCTTGTGTTGCTTTACAAGCTCACAGCAGCTGTCGCTGCACTGGTCCATTTGGTTGTCTGTTGCGGACCATTTTTTCCTGCTTCCTCTCATATATGGTCTGTTGTTTTCCTCTATAGAACAATGCACTTATTAATCTTATTATGTGGCTGTCGGTCTCGATTTACTTACCTGTGAACAGATTATAGGTCAGGGCAACATACATATGCACCATGCAGGAAATTATTTGAAGACCAAAGCTATTGCCCAAAAAGTAAGCCAATGCCACGTCTTTAATCAATTTTACTTACAACCCTTACCTCAAAAGAAAAATGTCACCTACAACCCTTATGTTGCTTTACAAGCTCACAGCAGCTGTCGCTGCACTGGTCCATTTGGTTGTCTGTTGCGGACCATTTTTCCCTGCTTCCTCTCATATATGGTCTGTTGTTTTTTTTCTGTAGGACAATGCACTTATTAATCTTATTATGTGGCTGTCGGTCTCGATTTACTTACTGTGAACAGATTAGGCTACTAAACTAACCATGCTTACTTGATCAGATCGACCTCCTCAAATGGTTAGACTGGTTGTTTTAAGTTCGGTCATGCTAATCCATGCTTTCAACTCTATTTTCAGTCCAAAACAAAATATTACTAAATATTTTAAGTCATGTATACTGAATTTGTGGCCTCCTTTATATTTGTCTCAAAATATATAGCACTGTATAGGATGCTGCAGGCAAGGTTAATGATTAGTCTACTATTTCTCGATCTCAGTGTGTTGCTGCTACTGACTATTGTGCGCAAACCAAACATGGCGTTCCACCTTATTTCTTAACACAATTGCCTATTTGTCGACTCAGGTTTGTTAGCCTCCTTTCTTGAATCTAATGCTGCGCCAAAAGATGCTGGACTCAAGTGGCTACCAAGACCACCCAGCTCCGGCAGCACCTCCCGAGAGGTTGCGAGTTTGATTCCCGGCTGGGACGAATTTGCCATCGGGAGTAATAAAAATCCCCTCGTCAGCCCCGTGTGCCAAAGCACGCTGTGGAGCGGCCTGCTTCTCCGCAGGGTCCATGCTCACCGTGTCTGGGCGGGGCTGAGGTTCGGGGGTTTTTCCGAGACCGGAGACCTCGGGTCTTCTGCTTAATGAAATACGGAGGGGGCTGTCTACCCCCCTGGTCTCGTTTTTTTGAATCTAATGCTGCTGTTATATATCTTCATGCTGTTCAATGAATCATATTTTACATATTTGTAACATAACTGAATTTATGGTCTCCTTTCAGAGCCGCTAAATCACGGTCGCCCGCTAGAAACGTTCCCAGCGGTCGATTTCCGACACAGCCAACAACTTTCTATTTTTGGCAAAAAATATTCCCGTAACTTTCCTTTTTAGGAAAGTTTACTATTTTTAGCAAAAGAAAGAAAGAGACACAAATTCAGTTGCATAACTTTTATTTCATAAGTTATAAGTATAACTTAAAATTTAATTTATACACATAACTTTACCTCATCTTTAAAGTTTTTAAGTTGTGCTCATGACTTATACAGATAATTTATTACGTGAAAACACATAATTTAACGTTTTAGAAAGAAAAACCAAAGTTACAAATCGAGACGCATAACTTTTCATGTCTAACTTAGACGTCTGACTTATAATCTAACTTATACACGTGATCTTCAACGTTGCAAAGTTACAATATAACTTATACATACAACTTTTGCGTATAACTTAGATACCAGAACATCGAAAAAAAAACTTATACAAATAATTACTGTAGTATAAGAAAAAAAAAGGTAAAAAAAATCTTCAAAACATATAAGTGGGATCTAGGTTTGTTCACCTCGTTGCGTAGAAGATACTGTTGCAAACGAAATTAAAGACGGATATATAGTTTAGAAATTATAGTAAGTTAAAATAAATGTTTTTTTTGTCGCTTATGTCAGCGCTAACATCAGCGAAAAAACACACCCAGAACCCAGGAGACAGTGGGGATGAGGGGCATCGGATAGCACTGAGTGACGGAGTGTGCAGAGGACATCAGACAGGCAGGACTGACCGCTCGGAACCGAGCGCGTGGGCAACCGCGAAAAGGGAATCGCGGTCTCCTTTCTATTTGTCTCAAAATATAGAGCACTGTATAGGACGTCTAATATTTCCCAAACTCAGTATATTGCTGCTGTTGATTGTTGTGAGCAAACCAAATATGGTGTTCCACCTTATTATCTCTATACAACTGGCTATTTGTTGACTTAGGTTTTAAGCATTCTTCCTTCAATCTAATGCTGCTATTATATATCGGTATGCAGTTCACTATATCATATTTTACAAATTTGTAACTTCATTAACTCACCCAGCAGCTGAAATGAAACGGACATGCTTTGTATTTCAGTGGCAGCTGAAACATCTCTCTTGTCTAATTTATTTGATTTCTGTGTGTTTCAGTTGTTACATGTGCTTCCAGTTACCTCTGTAATATTTTTGGTCCCTTTAGACAGAAGCAATTACCTTTAGGCACAAGAAAATATCCAGTTTATCTTGGGAGCAGAGTTGGTTTTACCAAAACTATGCAAGTTACCCTGTTTATCTTAGGTGTTGCCATGCCTCTCATCTTAAGGTAGAGTGTTAGAAGCAAACAAAGTTAAGTGTTTCACGTGTTTTCTCATTGAGTGCGGTGTTAGAAGCAAACAAAGTTATGTCTCATTGTAGATTAAGATTTAACTGAACAAAACAAACTAGATCTCGGCTGCAAATTTTTTTAGAGTATTTCAATTTAGGATTGGTAATTTTGGTTCAGCTGTTGAATTTTTATTTTGCCATATCAGCCACCAAAGCATTTTCCATCAAAGCCTAATTTGATTCAATTTAATTGTATTTGTTGCAGATTCTATGTGTGATTGATGCCAATGTGTCCGTCCTTCTCATGTTTTAATAAAGGTAATGGAACTTTCTGTAGTATCAACTAATCGACTCCTTTCATATGTGTATCAGTTTCATATAAGTGCTTCAGTTTTTCAGTCTGCCTGATTTGCAAGATGCAATCATATTTTCTGCTTCATTTTGCCAAGCCCACCAGTTATCCTACTAAGTATAATGTAATTTTTAGACTGTCACAGTTGATCTTTGATGCATCTTAGGACAAGTTCAATGACGTCGCAGCAATTTGTCGCTTTCAGATTCAGTCACTTAAACTTCTTTCTCCTCTGTTTGTTTACATCTAGTTTTGCCGCCGCATTTTTTAATACTTTGATTTATGTCCAGAGCACTTGCTGTGCTATCTTTTCCCTTTTCTTTAACCTGTATATCTTCTGTTACCTTATTGTTCTATACATAGTCGGAACACAATTCCTGATTCTTAATTGGCATGCTCTTTCTTAACTGCAGGGTGCAAACTGACATAGCAGCATAAAGCCATCA
>DXKC01004116.1:0-12054 GCA_031170775.1 Cymbopogon citratus
CGTAGACATGCTAAGTGGTTTGAATTTATTGAATCTTTTCCTTATATTATCGAACAGAAGAAAGGGAAGGACAATATAATTGCTGATGCTTTGTCTAGACAATACACTTTGTTGTCCCAACTTGATTGTAGAATTTTTCGACTTTAATCAATTAAAGAACAATATGCGCTTGATCTTGATTTTAAAGATGTATTGTTGCATTGTAAAGAGGGACGTACATGGAACAAGTTTGTGATCAATGATGGATTTGTGTTTAGAGCTAACCGTCTATGCATTCCAGTTGGTTTCGTTCGTCTATTGTTGTTGCAGGTTGCGCACGGAGGAGGATTGATGGGACATTTTGGTGCTAAGAAGACAGTAGATATTTTGGCCACACACTTCTTTTGGCTAAAGCTGAGGAGAGACATTGAGGGGTCCGTGGCACGCTGCACCACTTGTCAAAAAGCTAAGTCTCGCTTGAATCTACATGGTTTGTATATGCCTCATCTTGTTCATTCTCTTCCTTGGGCAGATATTTCGATGGACTTTGTTTTGGGATTGCCTAGGACTAAGAGGGGGAGGGATACCATTTTTGTTGTTGTGGATCATTTCTCTAAGATGGCACATTTTATACCTTGTCATAAAAGTGAAGATGCCATTAATATTGCTGACCTCTTTTTCAAAGAGATTGTTTGCTTGTATGGTATGCCTTCTACTATTGTTTCAGATCGTGATGCTAACTTTTTGAGTCACTTTTGGTGTACCTTAGGGAATAAGTTGGGTACAAAACTATTGTTCTCTACAACTAGTCACCCACAAATTGATGGACAAACGGAGGTAGTGAATCGTACTTTGGGCACCATGTTGAGAGCTGTTTTGAAGAAAAACTTGAAGATGTGGGAAGAATGTTTGCCGCATGTGGAGTTTGCTTACAATCGGGCAACACATTCTACCACCAAGGTAAGTCCTTTTCAGGTAGTGTATGGTTTTAACCCCCATGCTCCAATTGATCTTTTGCCTTTACCTACCACTGAAAGAACACATAGTGATGCTAGTGCATGTGCTGATTTTATTATTAAGTTGCATGAAACCACTAAAGCAAATATTGAAAAGATGAATGAAAAGTATAGAATTGCTGGTAGTGAAGGTAAGAAAGAAGTTAAACTTGAACCAGGTGATTTAGTATGGTTACATATGAGAAAAGATAGGTTTCCAGAGCTACATAAGTCAAAATTACCAAGAGCTGCTGGTCCTTATAAAATCTTTAAAAAAATAAACAATAATGCATACAAACTTGAGTTGCCACCCGAATTCGGGGTTAGTCCTTCTTTTAACAATTCAGATTTGAAGCCATATTTGGGAGAAGTAGATGAGCTTGAGTCGAAGATGACTCCAATTCAAGAGGGGGAGGATGATGAGGACAACACTCCTTTGGATGCACACAATGATCCTCCGCTGGACATTCAAGGTCCAATCACAATGGCTCGCGCACGACAATTGAATTTAGAGGCGAGCTCGTTCCTAAGCAACGCTTTATATGATTTTGATAATATATTGCTACCTAATGATTATATTGTGCTTAGGAATCAAGGAGAGGACTAGGAGATGCATAGAGGAGGGCTTGGAGGTGTGGAG
Source organism: Cymbopogon citratus (assembly GCA_031170775.1). Classification (NCBI taxonomy): domain Eukaryota; kingdom Viridiplantae; phylum Streptophyta; class Magnoliopsida; order Poales; family Poaceae; genus Cymbopogon; species Cymbopogon citratus. Next base: position 1,615 of record DXKC01004116.1, read on the forward strand.
GACCAACAAGGGCACCTAAATCAATGTGGAGGCCCAAACCAAGTCGACTTCGAGCCTGTTTTGGAGTCCAGGACCAGCGGGGAATAAAACAAACGCCCAGGACGCATGCGAACTTTGTTTTCGACGATCCACCCATGTTGGAAACATAATTTCATAAGGAAACCAATGACGTTAGTTTGAGGTCTAAATTCCTTTTGAGTCAACGAGAAACATCAAAACAAATCAGCGTCCAGAATCTGTCCTGGTGCTGCGTCACCGTATTTGGTCTGGTGGGCCGTGTATCGTCACTGAGCCCATTAGGGGGCATGTCCAGGGGTGGCGATGACCCTTAGACCTCTATAACCAGCCGCCGCCGCTCTTGTTAGGTTTTGGGTTTTGCTTAGATTAATCTGTCTAGAACAGTTTCGCCGTTTTTTTGGTTTGTGAGACCCCAACTCATGAGATTAATCATTCATCTGCAAATTGGTTGCATTCTGCTTTGTTCTTGCTTGTGTTCTTTGATTCGTAGGCAAAGGATTTAGCCTTCTTGGTGAGGTCAACCGTGCAACGCCGGTTGATAACCAGAGGAGACGTGGTACTGTGATTGCGGAGCTTCGGATTGTCTTGTTCAGAAGCCAGATCGAATTGTGTCTCGTTTCCAACAAATCGAGAGTTACCAGAACTATTCGGATGATCGAGCCACCCTAGTTCACATCACATGTCATCATCCACTTTCTTGTATGTTCTGCCCCACTCGATGACAGGAAGATTCGGCCCGTAGTGGCGACTGGCCGTAATGGCGACGTAGGCGACTTGCCTTCTCCCCTTTCTATAGTACTCAATCTTCTTTCCAATTCTCCTTCCTTTCCCAATCCGTTGTCCACAGCAAATAATTGATCCTTGATTGATAGCAGGTTGGTTGATCTATCGATCCATACATTCAGCTCCCCATATAATAATCTCAAGATCCAATCGGAGTTAGCTCAAAGTAGTTCAGCCATAACAAATTTTCCATCCTTCCAATCCCCTTCTGTTCCCTAATCTTTTCTTAAAAATCCTTTCGATCTGCATCCAACTCTGATTCTCGTGTGGTTCTATTGTCAATCCATCCACCGATCCACTCTTGCTCCCGTTGATTTCGGCCTCGTACATCGCCCAAAATTAGCGGATGCTAACGAAGATGGCCACGGTGTCCAGGCTCGAGGTTGTTCTTCTCCATCTCCCTCCACCGGTTCCCCTTGATCTGTTGCTCCCCTGTCCCAGTTCTGATGTACTCAATCGACGAGGAACCAAGATCCAACTTCCTTGCCTCTGTCGTTCGATTCATGTTTCCCTTCTCCACCACAGACAACAGCCATCCTAGCACTCCCAATCCCCCATCCACGATAGACCTGCCACCTGAGCATCCGCCACCTACACCGCCCCCTGAACCACCCCATCCCAATACACTGATGGCCACTCCTCTTGGTTCGCCACAGAGGCCACGGACATCGGGGGTAGACTCACTGAGGGCCGGAGTGAGCGATACTGCCACTGAACATATGGCTGTTGGAACTACACTGGGGCAAGCAGAGTGCAGGTGCGGGCATGCCCACTGCAACGCGCACTTGCCAAGGCCCGGCTCCAGGTGGGGGCTGGATGATGCCGTCGGAGCACGCGATGATGACGATGCACGGACGGCTTTGGGAAGAGGAATGGCGGGGGTAGAGGGCAGGCCCTCCATGCTGACCTGTAGGGCTACGCCACAGAATAGCCCAACCACACAAGCAGACTCCAGCACCGGTGCCTGGAACTGTCGAGGCTCAGGCGGGAGTCTTCGTAGTTCCACCATGGCACACTTGTCACGCCTACTTGGATCGGCTAAAGCTCAATATGTTTTATTTCAGAAACTAGGAATTCAACAATAACTAAAACTGAATTTAAAAATCATTTCAACCTTAACGATGCTTTTGTAGTCCCAGCTCAAGGCCAATCAGGTGGCCTTTGGCTGATTTGGGGCCATGAAGTCGACATCAATATTGTTGATCATAGTCACAACTTTATCTGTGCTCTGTGTAAATAGAACTAGCATACAGCAACATGGTCTAGTGTGCATCTACGGCGACCCTCATCATCAAACTACTTCTTCTATCTGGGAACATGTTCTGGATTTTGTTGTCCAAAATAGTAACTTGCCGATGTTTTGCATGGGAGATCTTAATGAAATTATGCATGTTAATGAGAAGCTAGGTCCCAATAGTGCTGATGTGCATCGTGTTAACGAGTTCTGTGCATATGTTAAACAATGTGGGTTTTTATCTCGGTTATAGTGGGCCCGCGTATACTTGGACTAATAAATGTTTCTCTTCTGTACCTACTTATGAAAGACTTGATTGTTGTTTAGGCAATGCAGAATGGTGTTTAGCGTTCCCTGCTACAACCATTTACCATCTTTCTAATGATGTATAGCGATCATGCTCCAATTCTTGCCGTTTTACATTCTCAATGTCCTCGTGCTAACAAATCTTTTTGTTTTGAGAATTGGTGGTTGATGGAACAGGAATACCACGAGGTTGCCAAGCAAAGCTGGATGAAATCTTCTTCTCGCAATTTCACACAAAAAACAAGGTATCTGGCTTCTGATCACCGTAAGTGGAGGCGTGCGAAACCAAGGAACTCGGATCTCCTAGCCCAAATAGAATCTCAATTGCTCGAGGAGCAATCGAAGCCTCCTGCCATAGAAAACCAAAGTCTTCAGCAACAGCATACTGACCAGCACCAAGATCTTTTAGCCAAAGAGGAAACCTACCATGTTCAACGTGCTAAGAAAAGATGGGCTTCCCAAGGGGACAGGAACACCTCTTTCTTTTTTAGAGCCATAGCCAAAAGGAACCGCAAAAATCACATCACTCATCTCACAAATCCTTATGGCTCTGACTCTACCACTCCTGAGCAAATTTCTAGCACCCTGGTTCAGTACTTCAGTTCAATTTTCTCCTCCCAGCGCCCATTGCCTACTCCAACGATACCCTCACCTAGTTGTCCTTCCAACTCCATGACCATTCCTACCCTCCAGGATCATCCATCGCAGCCTGTGAATGATGATGATGACAATCTAGAAAGTGAGTTATACAGATTTACCTATTCAGTACCTGATATTAACGAAATCTACTCTATTGTTAGACAGATGAGAAGCAATGCTGCCCCTGGTCCGGATGGGCTCAACGCTGCATTTTACAAATCGGCTTGGCCTTGGATTAAGGATGACATACACAAGGTAATTGCAGACTTTTATGCCCATGCATATATTCATCTAGATATTAACAAGACTTACATTACTCTGATTCCTAAAAAAAGTTCAACCTACTGTTCCTCAGGACTACAGACCTATAAGTCTTTGTAATGTTATCTATAAAATCATTTCTAAATCTTTGGCTAATAGAATTAAACCTCACCTTCCTGACTATATTGATCATGCTCAATCAGCCTTTGTTGCTCAGAGACACATCTCATCCAATATTATAATCATGCAGGAAATAGTTCATTCTTTCAGTCTTAAAAGCTGAAAAGATCAAGCCTTCATTATCAAAATTGATCTTGCTAAAGCTTTTGATAGATTGGAATGACATTTCATTTCAGCGGCTCTTCACAGAAAGAGATTCAATGATAATTTTATTAATCTTATACAAGCTTGTATTTACTCTCCCACATTTAGTGTGCTAGTCAATGATGAACCTTCTGAGGGCTTCAATTCACAAAGAGGGCTAAGGCAAGGATGCCCCTTGTCCCCCTATCTTTTTGTCCTGGCAATTAATGAGCTCTCAATCAGATTACAGGACGCTCTTCATAGCAACAACCTTGAAGGAATAAAGCTTGGTCCGAGTTGTCCAGCCATCCACTCACTTCTTTTTGCAGATGATTTGATCCTTTGTGGGAAAGCAACAGTTGCAGAAGCACAAACCATTAAAAATATCCTCAATGAATTCTGCCAACAGTCAGGTCAGTGCCCCAACTTCCAGAAATCCTCAATCCTTTTTAGTAAGAACGTCCCCCAAAATGTTAAGCATCAAATCAAATCCATATTTCCTGTCTCTGATTTGCACCCCAATACCATGCATCTTGGTCACCCCTTGATTTTTAATCACAGGGACAAAAACAAAGCTTATGAATTCATCTTTACCAAACATATGGCTAAATTTGGTACTTTAAATCCTAACAAACTTAACCATGCTGGTCGTCTGCAATATATTAAGTCAGTTCTTTCTTCTATTCCTATTTATTACATGTCTACTGTGTTGTTCTCTAAAACCTTTATCGAGAAGATTAATTCTATCATCAGACGATTCTGGTGGGCATGGGTACAAGATGAGGATAGTTCTAGTCCTATTGCTTATCGTTCTTGGGATGACATCTGCAAACCCACTGATCTTGGTGGGTTAGGTATCAGAGATCTACAGACAGTTAACAAGAGTTTAATCATGCATTCTGCCTGGAATATTGCTAATAACAAAAATCCTTTCCTCACTAGTGTTCTTAAGGCTAAATATTTTTCCACAGAGTCCTTCTGGAATGCAACTAATCATGGACCTAGATCCATATTTTAGTCTTCTATTTTACAGGTAAAGGAGGAGCTTTCCAAAAATTCCATTTACCAAATACATGCTGGTAACACCTCAATTTGGTCTGCCCCCTGGAATCCTATTTGGAGTTCTATTCATGATCACCTCCTCTTACCTATTAACCTCACCATTACCTACCATTGTTTCTGATCTTTGGTATCCAGGCACTCACTCTTGGAACTTTCAATTGATTTCTAATACTTTTACCAATGAGGCCACCCAAAAAATTATCTCCTCCCAATCTATTCAGAGTGATCATCAGGATATCCTCAGATGGACCCCAGCCAAAGACGGTCACTGCACTACCAAAGCCATCTATAGTCACCTATCTTCCCAAGATATCACTCCCTTACCCACACAAGGTTCCAAAAGTATTTCTACTAATGCCAACCGTGTCCTTCAAAGAATTTGGAAGAGTAAGATTCTCCCTCCACTTCTTAAAACTTTTGCTTGGAGATTAATCCGATTTGCCCTTGCTAGGGGGAGAGAGCAGGCAGGTTTTCAGTTCACATTGATAAACATTGCTCGTACTGTGGTGCAATTGAAAATGATTTCCATCTTTTCTTTCAATGCCATTTGCCCAAATCTGTGTGGGCCACTGCTAATCCTCCCTTTACAGTGGACAATGTAGCCCTTGAAAATGGAGTCCAGCTCACGCTTCCTATTCTTCTTATGGATAATTTCACTGATGATAATTTATGCAAATCTCTCTTTATTTTGTGGTATATATGGAAGGCTAGGAACGATAACAGGTTCCAGAGAAAGACTTGGACCTCTTGGCATGTACACAATGCGGCTATGGCGCACTTCGCCACTCATCTGCAGGCCCTCAATAAAATCCCAGAAAGGGAAGGCAACGACCAGGATAGCATCCTACAAATTCCAGCCACCAACTCTACAAGGATCCTGCAATCACTACCAGCCTCGGCACAAGGTATGACACTTTCATTTGCAGGAGAAACTGGACATGCTCAATTGCACACATAACCGGCTGTACACCCAGCCCATCCAAGGTACGGATTCTGTAGTTTCAGGAACAAGAACTCAACCTTTCCAAACAGCGACTCTCCCCCGAGGCATAAGATGCTTCACTGATGCTTCGATCTCACCAGATACCCCTGGTCATCTTAATAGAACTGTAGGCATAGGTATTGTGTTTATTAACTCGCAGGTACAACCACAGACTAAAACTTACATCAAGGCGATAATGAAGGATATATCCTCTGTGATAATGGCTGAAGCAGGAGCACTGGCCCTTGCGACCAGATTTGCTCTTGTCCTCCAGTACACAAATGTTTCCTTCTTAACAGATTGCAGCCAGTTGGAGCAATTCATTTCGGCACCAGATCATAGGCACCCACCGGATTGGCGAATGAAATTCTACACTTAGGAATATGATAATTGTGCTCCAGTCATTCAGGCACATCTGTACAAGATAAATAGACAGGAAAATGTAGAGGCTGATAACCTAACTAGGCTAGCGCTTTCACAAGCTCCAATTGTACAGCAGCCTTGCCAGTTTGATTGCTCGCTTCGAGCTCACTCTAATCAATGCCCTTTGTTTGAGGCATTGAATCTTGTAACCTTACACTCTGTATGGTTACTGGCAGTTTCATGCTGCTGATATGAATGAAATGTTATTTGTAAAAAAAAAAGATGATTTCTCTCTTCATGCAAGATGTCCACGTCATTCTCCACTAAATAGCTCACTAGACTTTCTATTTCTTTTATGCAAGGTGTCCACACCATCTTCACTAAATCCATGTCATTTCTTATTTAACCCAACAGATGTTTTCTTCTCTCTGTAAATTATGTTCCTCCTTCATACACAACAATGTGTGGGGAATCCACCTAGCATTTACTCTCTCCGACAAAAGAATTAAGTTAAGTTTAACCAAGTTTAAAGTGAATAATATTCACATTTGTGTCTCTAAATTTATTAGAAAAAATATTCTATAATTAATCTAATGTTATAGTTCTATATAGTAAATATTAATATTTCTCTTATAAAGCTTTTATTTAACTAAAACTATTTGATTCTTTAAATTATAAGAATTGCATCTTCTTGTGAGTGAAGAGTGTAAATTATCGTGGGTCTCTCTTGTAGACCTGAGCATTTTGCCGACCCAATTGGTTTTTGGGTTGTTCCAAAAAGTCTCTAATGTCTCACCAGATAAGTCAGGCTTAATTTCTAGAGCTGGACTTAGATGGGCCCGCCTATGCATTCTTTAAAATAGTAGGCTTGTTTAGTTCCCATAAAAAACTTTACGACCTATCCTCAACGAATGTCGTCGCACTGCATAAAGTATTAAATATATATAAAATAAAAAACTAATTACATAGCTGGCCTAGAAACAACAACACAAATTTATTAAGTCTAACTAATCTATTATTAGCACATGTAAGTTACTATAGCACGTAAGGCTAATCATAAACTAATTAGGTTTAAAAAACTCATCTTGTGATTTTCAACCAAAATATATAATTAGTTTTTTTTTACTTTTTTCTATAGTTAACACTCTAGATACTACTTGTGCAAGATGAGCCCAAAATTTTTTGGACAACACCTTTACAGTATATGTGTCACGGTCGTCTCTGCTACGTTTTATGGACGGGGCACGACCCGGCCTGCCTAAATACTGTGGCTGGTTCGGCGGTGGACTGGTGGCTGCTACACTAAACATCAATGGAGAGAGAATCATGGTGAGGCTTCTCGGGTTCCCCCCCTTTCTCTCTCTTTGTGCTGCGCCACTGCCCGCTGCGCCAGTGCGGCGGCGACCTCTAGAATCCAAAGCAAGCTGCCGTAGGGAGGAGCCCCTTATCTACTCTCCGCCGTCCGCAGCGCGCGCCCCCCGCAGCAAGACGAGAGCTCCGCCGCGCTGTTCACTTCTTCTGACGAAGGATGGCGGAGGAAGGGGATGAGATTGAGGAGCCATCGCTGGCGGCGGCCGGCGGCGAAACAGATCGGGCGGCGGCGACCACGGGTGAGGATTCGTGGCAAGCATTTCGTTCCCCCAATTTCTTCTTCTTCGGCTGTTCTGCAGTTGCCATTTCTCCGGACTGGTCACCTTTGTCTTCCTTTGCAGAATCCCTTCCGCAAATGACGAATATTGAGTGGGGAAAGGCAGCGTGCTCCGAGGATGCTATCCAGAAGTGTGTGGCGGCAGGCAACTTCCATCCCGGCGAGCTGATCGAATGGCGAGCCCCTGTCAAAGATGAGACTCCCAAGCTATCCACTTTGGCGGATCAGTTTGTTATCCTGTCTGTGACGCACATAATTTGCGGTCTGAGGTTGGATGCGAGCGATTTCCTGGTCAGCGTGCTCAACCACTACAAACTTGAGTGGTCTCACCTGACGCCCAACTCCATTACCGCGCTGAGCATGTTCGCCCACCTTTGTGAGGCCTACATGGAGGTGGCCCCGACTGTGGAGGTCTTCACGCACTTCTACTGCCTCTATCACAATATGAAAGGCGAAACGACGACACTCGGCTCCGTCTACTTCCGGCTCAGGGACAGGATGAAGAAGAGTTATCCATTGTACTACTTGAAAGCCTCGCAGTTCTATTGGATTTGTATGTGGTTCTATGCCAAGGTACCACAGAGCTGTCGCTTGACCTTCAGGTGTGATGCACTGGGGGCGAAAAACAATTGGAAGGATCTTTTGCCTCTTTCCCCTGAGCAGGAGCAGCAGGTCCTCAAAATCACCAAGTTAAGTAACCAAGGCTTGACTGGTGCAGACATTGTTCGCGATTACCTCAAGCACCGGATTAGCCCTTTGCGCCGAAGGACGCATTTGGCATGCTATTATTCTGGTCCGTCAGATCCTACCAGGGATTCAGATAAAGGTGAATATGCTAGTTTTACCTATTTTCATATGGCTTATTATCGGTTTATAGAAGAAACTGCTCCAGTAAAATTACATTGTGGCTGCAAGGAACATATATTTCTTTCATGCACCTTACCTCCACCATAGTCTGTCACAATTCCAAATTATGCATCTATTTCAGTCAATTTGTAATGAAGTGTACTTCTCATGGATGCTCTGTTCTTACTTTATAATTATGCTTATACACACAATAATTGCATTATGTTTTAACTGCTTTTAATTTTGCATTATTTAAATCGTATGCTTAGCTGCTCTTTTTACTAAATTCGTAAGATGGATGGCAATAACATAGAGATCTTTTTAAACACCAAAGTTGTTTGACACGAACTCTACTTTCTAGTCCAATCCATAATAGATCAAGTTGCTAGTGTTGGAAACCAGCCGCCTGCAGAGGTGAGTAGCACCTGAATCACCCACCCACCCACACACACACCCCCCTTTGGCTAGAGGTAGAAGGGGTTGAGCAAGTACCCGGGCTGAGATCAGCCATGACTAAGTGGCCTATTGTCATACCTCCAGCAATAAGGTGAGGGAAAGAACAGATAAGCAGGAATTGACCCAATTCTGACTCCCTACAGTGAATCTTCAATTAGCACAACAAAGATTTTTTATCCTGTTAAGTTTTTTTCTGTCTTCTATTTTCTTATGTAGACTTTTCTGTGGAAGACATTGAGAGCAAGCTGAGCTACCTTCTAGATCTTAAGAAGATGAGTGCGAAGCAGCATATAGATAAACCTAATGTTCCAGTCAGCCTGGTCAGAGCATCAGGCAATGACCATGACAATCAACCTCTTGTAAGTACAGCTTTAGTTATGTGAAGGATATTTGCTAATGCTTTCCTTGCAATTGGACCAATTTATTACTGAATCTGAAAAACAAATTGTTCCAATTTACAGGGCTTGCTGAAGGTTTCCTCAACTCCAGAAGCTAAGAAGAAATCACTTGAGGAGATTACAGCTTCGATAAAGACAAGGAAATCTTCCATGATCACATATAAATCTCAAGTTCGTCGTGCCTCCCTACGAAGATACACAAGGCAATATGCTGCTGCCAGGAAGGTTGTGGTACCTCCACCTCTTGAAGTTGACCCTTCCCCCACTCAAGGTTCGGATCCAGAAGAAGAGATTCTTGATGCCATAACAAATATAACAACTGAAGCTTCTCCAAACAGGGCCGTAGAACAAAAATCTGTAGAGGACCCTGCTGAGGTTAGAGAGGGGAGAATAGCAGAGTTGACGAAACCTATGTTTTCAGTCATTGGTGCCAAAAGAAAGGCCTCTGCCCCCCGATCTCGTTCTCAGAGGAGAGCAAAGTCTTCGATACTTTCCATTGTTAAGACCAGGTAAGTCTTGCAAAATATTCATTTAGAAAACCTTGTCATCAGTATTTGATTGAATCATTTATGCAGGATGTCGTCTTTGGACAATGGTTCTATAAAAGGGACTTCCTCAACAAAAGAGGCAGTGTTAGCGCTGAATTCATGGCCACCAGGATTGGCTCGATGCCCTCCTTCCTCTTTAGCAGGAGAGGCAGGGAGAGGTGCACTGTTCATGCTTGCCAATGCTGTTGATTCACGGCCTAAGGTTGTTGAGGACTCCATTTCGAATGTACTCCTTAATCAACCTGTTAGAGACTTTTCTTCCATGGAGGTTGATCCTGCACAATCTATCTCTGAGATAGTTAGAGACCAGGAGGCCATTGACGTATCAGCTGCCATTCCAGTGCATAATAGGGAAGAAACTGACAGTGAGGTGATATGGGAACGGATGCAGAAAGTTCAGAGTGAAGTAAGTGCTAACTCACTGTCTCTTCTTTCATATGCCCCTTATTTCTGGAAACTCAAAAAGGCTTCCTACTGAGTCCTTTTAAAAAGGTCACAAAATTTTACAAGAAAAAAAGGACTACCAACTACATCTAACCAATAAATAGTTGAAAGATACACGCTGCAAAAATAATCTGCCATCTATAACTGTT
>DXKC01004121.1:0-10569 GCA_031170775.1 Cymbopogon citratus
ATGGGGGCGGGCTGAATTAGATCGTGCCTCGAAGTGGTGAGCGGAGGCTAAGTTGGGAGGATCGTGCCTCGAAGTGGTGAGCGGAGGCTAAGTTGGGAGGGGAGGAGGCTCTGAAAGAGGGAAGCGCGTGCGTGCTTTTAGGTTTCGTGCAGTGTTTGATGATGGCTGATTGGTATGTTGGTGGTGTGCAGAGGTTGTTGCGGCGACGTCCATCGCCAGGCCTCGGGCGGATGTCGCTTATTGCATCCACGCGCTTGCCCGCCGTCTTGCCAAGACCCGCAACTGGATTGTAAGTTCTACTATGCTCTTGAAATTTTCTTTGTTCGTGCTTACTCTCGAGATTTAATTTGTTTTTGAGTGTAATTTTAATTGGGTTTCTCTTTTGAGAACATGCTGCACATTAGTATGTCATCATATTATGGATGATATATTTCCCTGATGAGATGTGGAATTTCTGCTGAGTTGTTTGCAAGCATGAACAAAGCCTTGATTTAAATAAAATGCTGAACATTGGGTGAGCAAGCGAGAACAATTTACTTGATTCATTCAAATAAAAATTACATCACACAATATGCTGATTGTTAATCATCTAACGCTAGGGAGTGAGGTTTGCTGATTGTTGGAGGAAAACAAGCTATAATATTGATAAGGCTCGCATAACATTGCTGTCATTTTAGGTGCTTGGACATTATGTTTTCATAGAAACAATCAAACAAGTGTGTCTTTGATGGTGCTTCCCCCCTCTTTCAATGGCCTATCTGTATTTTATATGGAGGAGATGAGAGTTTGGGGCCTTGGCTGGAGCTAGAAAGCTTAAGGAATTGGCATAGGTCAGGGGCGAAGGACTAAGCTGCTTAGTCCGGGCTGGTGTCATTCCTTGATTTTCTGTCTTAGGTGTTTGTGGTTCTTCTAGTCTTTTATAAGGTGTCCCCTGCTTATTCTCCAGTGAGATATGAGGGTTGTGTTGTATGGGATGTTTCTCTCACCTCTAATACAAAGATACACAGATATCCCGTGTGTTCTAGAAAACTTACTTATTGTTGATACTCTAGTCGAGTTAATATTTTTATGATTTGAGATGAAAATCTGTGACCTGCACTAATTCTGGTATGTTCTTATCAAATATTTACAAGTGTATAACAGAAGTTGCAATGCCTTGTTTCATTTGGAAAGATTGTGTTTCAATGTATACTAGATTAGTAGATCGGTTGTTTGTAGTTTCCTGAATTATGTTAATTGTGGCTTTGAAGAAAGTTAATAGTTGCATTCTGTTATGTATTGAACCTTTCGGATCTAACTTATGTAATTCTTGTGATAATTGTTTGAATATGATTGGTTCTCTTTTGGTAGTAACTAGTATTTCCATTCAAGGTTCGTTGTGAATGATTAAAGCTAAATGTTGCAGTTACAAGACAATCTAAAATTCTTCTCTTATTTCATATGCTGGTAATTAATTTTATCTATATTTTGGCATGCAGGTTGCTCTGAAAACACTTGTGGTAGTCCATAGACTTCTTCGCGAGGGCGATCCTACATTTCGAGAAGAGCTTCTTAACTTTACACAAAGGGGACGGATTCTGCAGCTGTCAAACTTTAAGGATGACTCCAGTCCAATTGGTTAGAATTTCTAGTTTGGTAGAAAATTGCTCCTACCCTGCTTATCACTTCATGATTTCCTTGTTTTCTGATACCGAGTTCTGTGCAGCTTGGGATTGTTCTGCCTGGGTGCGCACATATGGTTTGTTTTTGGAGGAAAGGTTGGAATGCTTCAGAGTTCTGAAGTATGATGTCGAAGCTGAGCGTTTGTCCAAACAAGGTCAAGGTCCTGAAAAGGTTTGAAACAGTGCATCTCAGTTTGGTACTTAAAACCTGCAAATGATTAAATTTGAGGATTGCAACTGTGTTTAATTTCAGTACCAATTCCAGTTTACTAATCAATTCGTCAACTAATTCTCTTTTTGCCGTCAGGGTCACAGTAGAACAAGAGAGTTGGATTCACAGGATCTGTTAGAGCAGTTGCCAGCATTGCAGCAGTTACTATACCGACTTGTTGGATGTCGGGTGATTATCTCTTTTAACTTTTGGCTATCTAGTCTGCTAGCTCCTTCTCATTTGTTTTGTTTTCTTGCTTTTACTGGAAACATAACATAATTTTGTTCCCCCCTCCGTAGCCTGAAGGAGCTGCAAATAATAACTACTTGGTGCAATACGCTCTAGCTTTGGTAAGCTCTGTTCTTTGTTTTGATTTGTTTGTGGTGTGGTGTGGTGTGACACGTCGGCTATTTTAGGCTAGGAAAGCAGTATTTATTTTTAACTTGTATAATTCTGATTTTTAAACAAATATCGCAGCCTTGTCTCTTCAACCTATCAAGATGATGTTGGAAAACTGAAAATAGAGAAATATTTTCTGCTATAACTATAGTGCGTACAATTTCTATTCTTTATTATTAGTATCATATCTGTTATACATATCCTGGACGATAAGAAAATATTTCCTGATATTACCTATGTTAACTACTGGGAAATATTTCCTTCAATACTTCATGTTGGTTGTTTCTGAAGCATCCAGGAAAGCTCGTGTTATATTATTCTTCATTGATATGTGAAATTAATCTACCCTATACAAGTATTGAATTATTATGTCCCTATTGTTTCCTGCTTGTAAACTGTAAATGAATTGCTAAATAGTAAATAATAATATCATCTATTTTACATTTGTTTCATGTCTTAACAGTTGATTTGACCTCATATTATGGCTATATTTTGCGCAGGTGCTAAAAGAAAGCTTTAAAATTTATTGTGCGATAAATGATGGAATTATCAACCTTGTTGATAAGGTAAAGGCTAGTTTTCATGTGGAAATATCTTCTTGCGCATGGCTGACGATGTGCACTTACGTTGGTTTCCGTTGTGTCTAGTTTTTTGAGATGCCAAGACATGAAGCACTTAAAGCTCTTGAAATCTACAGAAGGGCTGGCCAACAGGTAACTCCATGAAGAGGATTATCATTGAAGTATTCCAAGATTCTAGAAAGATCAAAACACTGCTTTCGTTGCGCTTATAGGTTATTTGACACATTTCAGGCTGGGAGTCTATCTGATTTCTACGAGAATTGCAGGGGTTTAGAACTTGCTAGGAATTTTCAGTTTCCCACTCTGAGGGAGGTGAGGACTTGTACTGTCCGTCTAATCTTGACTATTTGCACTGGATTATGTTATGACATCTTATGAGGGGAAATTCTCAGCCACCACAAACATTTCTTGCAACTATGGAGGAGTATGTGAAGGAGGCTCCACGCATGGTCCCAGTTCGAGAACCCCTGGTTAGTGATTGGGTGATGCCGTTAGTATAAAATTTCTGTTTATGTCAATTGCTGGATTTGATATCTTGCAGTCTATCCTACCCCAAGTTGCTTGTGACTAAAATTCTTTTTTCTTGTTCTTTGATTATTTATTTATTGTATATTTATGTAATTGGGAAATCACATGGCTGATTTTATTTTTGTTTTAGGTAACAAGATTTGCTTCAGTGAAAATATATTGCTTGAATTCAAGCGCACATTTCTGTAGCTTAAACCTTCATAATTTATTCACCAGCATTCCATTATTCTCATGTTTCAGTAGCTCTGCACACCAACTAATTATTTCATTTACTTCTATTGCTAAACTTAAATTTCACATCAACCTTGTATTGACCAACTTGAGATTCTGTGGTTTATTTCTCATATTTGGTAGTCTTCTGAGTATGCTGGAATAAGGTCGATCGATTTATTTATTTTCATTAGGAACTTCCTGAGAGGCTTCTTCTTACATACAAACCTGACGAATCAGAGGAAATTCCTGAGCCTGCTCCTGTTGAAGAGGAAAAGCCACCAGTTGAAGAACCTGTACCGGTACCACCTGTTACTGAAGTTGTTTCATCTCCTAACAAGACTGAGGTGGCCGATACTGGTGACTTACTGGTGGGAAAAGTAACACATAAATATTATGGTCTAAACCTTATGTACTTGTTTCTACAATCTGAATTTTTGTTTGCTCATAGGGCTTAGATGATCCAAATCCTGTTGTATCAGCTATAGAGGAAAGCAATGCTCTTGCCTTGGCTATTGTTCCAACAGGTAGTCTGTTCTGAATTTGTAGCACATGTTAAGTACCTGTAAAGGATCTTTCGTTAAGCGGTTGATTCTTTTTTGCATCTTTGTCAGATGGTGCTTCAACAACTGGTAACACTGCATTTCAAGATAAGGGATTTGATCCTACAGGATGGGAACTCGCCCTTGTTACCGCACCGAGCAACACAACTTCATCTGCTTCTGTTGGTCAATTGGTTTGTTTCTTTAACCTTCATATCAGTTTTTTCTGATGTGTTTATGTTTCCATTGGATGTTGAAATGCATTTGAATATGCCAAAGCTGCTATATTCACATGTCCCTCACATCATCTGCACTATTAGTATGATGTTCCAGTCATCCTATTAGTAAATCCATACATTTTGGTCAAAACTTTGTTGCACCATTTCTGTAGGCATATGTTCATGTTCGGGAGACAACTTGCTCCCTGTGCTAGTTTGTTATGTGGATCATAGCCAGATCGCTTTATGTAGTATTTTTGTGGCCCATACATCATATGCAGCCTTGCATATCTTACATATGACCATTGCAGGGCATGTTTAGTCTTACTTTCCTTTTCCCCTTATTTGAAAAGTGCGGAGTGCCTAACCCAATGGATAAGTTCGGATCAGTCTTGTGGATTCTTGCAACAACAACAACAACTACTTAGCCTTTTGTCCCAAGCAAGTTGGGGTAGGCAGTCTTGTGGATTCTTGGCTAAAGATAAATACAATGATAAGCTCCCCTTGTCTGCCCTACATCGTTTGTGAAGATAAACATGCATAAGACTTATGCCCTGCCATAATCAGTAGCTCAAGACTGCATAGTGATGCCATAATGACATTAATTACATGTTTGGCAGACCATATGCACACCTTGTGAAATACTCCCTCCATTCCAAATCAAGTTGTTTGGCTTCTCGAGGTACATAGTGTTTACTATGCACTCTAGAAAAGCTGAAATGATCTACAGTTTGGAACGGAGGTAGTAGTAGTATACCTTGAGCCCTTGGACCAATTGGTTGGTATGCTAGAATGCAATTTAGCCAGTTCAGCTGGCTAAACATTGAATCATAGCAACAATATTTCATACAATTTGTGGCATTGCAAACTATGTTCAATCATTGATAGACTTCTGGCCTCATTTTACAGGGTGGTGGATTCGACAAGCTCATTTTGGACAGCCTTTATGATGACGGGGCCTACAGGCAGAGGCAACAGCAACAGCTGTATGGTTCAGCAGCACCTAATCCATTCATGACAAATGATCCTTTTGCGATGTCAAACCAAGTTGCTCCCCCACCATCAGTTCAAATGGCTGCCATGTCTCAGCAGCATCCGCAGATCCCCACGATGATGCAACCAAATCCCTTTGGACCACCTATGCAGCCACAGATAGGCATGGGCCCTGCAACAAACAATCCCTTTCTGGATGCTGGTTTCGGGGCATTCCCAGTGGCGAACAACGGGCATCAGCAACACAATCCATTCGGCAATGCCCAACTTCTGTAGGCTACATAGTTAAAAGAGCAAATTTGTGCCCCAGCAGATGCGATTTTTGTGTGATTATGTCATGCATTGTGCTTGGCCATTCTCGTATGCGACGCGTGTATTATGTATTGGCTTCACCACACGGGGAGCTATGGCGTAACCCAACCCTTGTTGTAAAGAAATTAGTGTCCTGTGTAACCTCAGATATATGTCAATAAACAGTAGGCAATGTTATTATAATTATAAACAAAAGAGCCATGGTATGTAGGAATTTTCAATATATTGTTTATTCCATTGCTGTTTGTATTTTTTGGAAAGCCATTCGGTGGCTGTTTGATTGCCACTCTTGTATGCCGTGCGATTTGTCAGCATGTGCTCAGTTGAATGTTCTATGCCCAGAATTGGAGCGTTTTAGTGTAGGGCCTTGGTTAGTTTTCAAAAAGTTTCTCCAAATTTACTATAAAAAAAAATTCTATCACATCAAAATGTCGGCACATGCAGAGTACTAAATGTAGATGAAATTAAAAACTAATTGCACAGTTTTGTTGTACTTTACGACACGAACATTTTGAGTCTAATTAATCAATGTTGGGATAATTTTTATCAAATACAAACAAAATTGATACAGTGCCAAAACAGTGTTTTGCCAAAGTTTGGCAACGAAACAAGGCCTAGCTATATCCTCATGTGCATATACAAATTGTGACGTGCATACTTTAAAATGCTTACACTTATTTAACATCTGGCTGAATCGGTTTAGTCTTTTGCTGGAATTTGAATTGTAAGTTTATTTAATTTGTTTTAGATGTATAGGTTTTACTATATACTAGTGCATTTCAAATTATAAGTCGTTCTGGTTTTTTCAGATTCATAACATTTACTACGTATTTAAAAATACTGTATAACTAGGTGCATAGCAGAAACTATGTATATAGAAAAGCCGAAACGACTTACGAATGGGAATGGAGGGAGTATATCTAAACACATACTCCCTATGTTCTTCCCAAGTGTTATGATATTTGTGCTTAAATATTAGTAACATTTGTATTTCTAAATAATTCTGTTATAAAAAAAATAAATTAACAATCTATCTAACGATAATTATTATTATGTATTATAAATCATATTAATATTTTTATGTTTTTTATCCTACTACTAAAAAGAATGAAATGATATCGTCTGCCCGGTCAACGTGGATTCACCCCGCTCTTTGACCCGCCCGGCGACCGAGCGCCCACTGCCTGGTGACCGCGCTACCCCGCGCCGCTCCCACGACGCCTGCACAACCGCGGCTCAAACCCAGCTCCTACCTCCCCAGCTCCACCACGCGAGCCACCGCCTGGCGTCGGCAACCGCACACGCATCGCTCTCCGAGGCCAAAGGCGCCGTCACCGCCGGGACAGAGTGTCGTCCGCCCGCGTACGCCGCCCGGCTCCGCTCCCACCCCCACAACAATCTCCGAGGCCAAGGTCGCCGCCGCCGCCGGGCCGAAGCGCCGCCCACTCCGTGCACGCCGCCAGCTCCGACTCCCGTCCCCGACCCTCTCTCCAAGGCCAAGGAAGCCGCCACCGTCGGTTCCTCCACGTCCCGCGCCGACGAGCTCCCCTTCATTGCGAGCGCCGGCAGCAGGAGTATCTCCGTCGGAACCCTAGGCATACGGCATCGCAGACGCGACGCGGGCGCCTGCGACCGCGAACGCGAAGATGGACTGCGGCACGGACGGACGGCCAAACCCAGGCCTGACTGCCTGACAGCGTCGTCTCCGAGTGGTCGGCAGCCTGCGGCCCGCGACAGCGGCGGCGACCGTGGCACGGACGGACTCAGCAGGGCGGCACCATCGGGAGCAACAGTGCGCCGCTAGGTCGGCAGCGTGGCAAGGCTTGGACGCTCGGCCGTTGGTTGGGGAGTCGCGTCAGGCGGAGCAAGCCTCGACACCCCGGCTTCGGGCGTTTGGGCCATGACGGCGAGCGTGCAAGCTGTGCGCAATGGACAGGGCCTCCAGTTCTAAGCTATGCTGGTGCAATTCATCTGGTACATCGATCTATATGTCCCCGGCTCTCCATCTTGCAAAGTCCATGTATATCAATTTGCCTCCACAGCAATCCCGTTCTAAGCTTCCCCATCTCTCCCCACAAGGTGCCTATTTCCTGATTCCTGATTCCTAATTACCTTGTAGTGCAAGTGAAGAGCACATCGGACAGAGGATGATGGAGAACAAGAAAGAGAGGTTAGTATCTCACATCTAGAAGCTATTTTCATGATATGTTTAGGTTTTGCTTTTTTTAACCGACTGTTGTATTTCTACAGGCTGCAAAAGGATGCCTTGGCTCCCAGATCTAAGTGAAAAGAGGTTTCCGAAAACAAACTAGGTTCGATTTGGTCTTGTTCTTGTGGTCAGATGGTAAGCAGTTCCAAACCTGCAGTACTATGGTTGTCCGATTGGTAGATCTACTTGATGAGGCTAATCTCGGAGCAAATGTGAACTACTACAACCGCTCACTGTAAATGGTAAATTAGACTATTTTGGAACATATTTATCCTTCAGGTGAATATGATCATTTTTGTTCAGGCAAACTTGTGTTAGTAGCCCTGATTTGTTTTAGTGGTTCTGGTAGTAAATTGGCCCATGTGAAGTAAGGCAGGATAGCGCTTGGGTTAGTGTTGTCAGTGGTTAGCCCATGTGACAGTTTTTTTTTGGTCAAATTTAGTTGTAGAAGATGATATCATGTGTATGTATCCTGTGCTGTTTTAACCTCTAATTGGTACACATACAGACTGAAACAGTCATAATTTTTTTGGTTAAATTTAGTTGTAGAACACGATGTCATGGCATGTATCCTGTACTGTTTGGATCCTCTAACTGGTTACACTCATAGTCTGAAATAGTTTTTGCCAAATTTAATTGTAGAAGATGGTATCATGTATGTATGCTAACTTGATATGCTACCATGTTCCGATCCTGTAAAAAAACTGTTCGGCTGTGACCTGTCGCAATGTGAATGATCCTTCTCTGAAATGGATTCCATGACGATCCTGTACCTAAAACGAAATAGGGCCTTTTGGGGAAGTGAATGGTAGTTGTAAACATTCAATATTCATTGCACGGTTCCTTTTAGTCGATAGTTTTTGGGTTTCTTCCAATGCAGTCAAAAGTGGTTCCTTTAACTTTGGTTGCTCGTTATGGTTCCCCAAAATGAAAGAAATGATCAAGGTGACCACCATGAATATCTTGCTCATTCTTGACACCATGGATCCAGGTTCAGAGGTGACAAATCAAGCTCTGCAAAGTGTTGCATTGAACCCCAACCAAATTGGAGAAATCAGGTTGGTACATGCAATTATCTCAATAGCAGTGTGTTCTCTCCCTAGCATTATCTCCCTCTCTGCATCCCACAATATAGGATAGATGATTTACTAAATTTTCAGTTACTCAGAATTTAGAAGTCAGGTTTTAAAGTCGGACACCATTCTTCACTTTGTCCAAGTTCTTGAGTTCAGTGGGATTTCTTAGGACACTTTTGTCACACATGTGTTTGTGGTTCAGTAAATAGTGCCCACTGTCAGTACAAGCAAGACTCAAGGTATACTTCTGCTTACTGCACTTTGTGCTTGTATTGTGCACAAAATAAATTATCAGTGGGTCCGTTTATTCTTGTATTTGCGCCTGCGGTGCCTGTAGTTCTTTGTGCTTTGATCTGATGAATTCTAATGAAGATCAAATTGCACTTGTGCATTAGCATGCTATATGGCTTGCTGCAGCTGGTTGCAAAATCAATTTTCTATTTTAGAATGCTGCTGTTGTTGCATAGAGTGCATAAGCGCAGCAGTGCTTACTAAATTAAACATTAGCCATATGAGTTTAATCTTTAGCTTAATGTACCTTCTCTGTTGCAGCTAATATAAAATCTGTGCATTGCTTAATGCATGGAGCAATGTTCAGGTAAAATACGAGTGCAAGATTGAGTTGTTGTCAGTTGAATTGCTGATTAAAACTAATTTAGGTTCCTATTTTTTTCCCCTGTAGAAACTAATTTTGGTCTGACTTGATGGAATGGGCTCATTAGTATATACTTTCTTCTGATGAAAACGGTGGGACATGGCCATTAGCTACCTGTATTGTGCTATGAATATCTGACAACATGCATAGAAGTGTGACCTTGTTATTCAGCAGATCAGACGACATGAGAGCTGTCTTTCTCTTTCTTACTTTCTGCTTTGTGTCGGAAGGTGAACAATTAAATATTACTTTTTGAGTTAACCTTGCAGCTGGTTTACTAATCCACGATTAATTAATAAATAGGGTTATGTGCGTACTGCTTATTTATCTGAATAAAATTCAACAATATGTTCAGAACCTGGACCTGGCATGCTGATAGTTGTAATTGTTGATTCTTATGACTATATAGGATTAGTTCAGTCTTGTGCATCAAGTCAGATTTTCTGGAAAGACAACTTAAAAAACAACAAAAAGTGCACCGGTGTTCAAAATTTTCAGATAATGCTAACTGTAACTGTAACTGTAACAGTAGCAAATGGAGTGTTTTTCTCTCCTGTTTCTTGCACATTTCTTTCTTTATATCTCCCAACACAACAAGATTGCGAGAGATCTCTATCTACTATATTAAGGGTGAAAAGGTCCGCAATCTGTACATGATTGAATTTTTTAGTTTTCAGACATTTTCAGTAGCTTATGGTTAAGGTACATATCATGAGATCTATATTGTATATTATCTGAAAAAATAAGATTTGTACTATGTCTCCATATATCAGGCGACCTGGGTAGAGCATGTCGAGGTGGACGGCTGTGCACAACATCTACAAACTGTGGGTGAACTCTGGGGCTCACCTTCGGTGCACACTGTGGGTGGGAATGCTTTATCGCCAGTTTCTGACCAGTGACATCGGTGGTAAGCTCTAATTTGTAATCTCTAACATGCATTACAGTGTAAATCGTATGCTCTCTATACAATT
>DXKC01004123.1:0-11686 GCA_031170775.1 Cymbopogon citratus
GAGGCCTTTGCCGAAGACTGGCAGCCCACGCCGGACGACCACATGGGTATTTTTGGATTGCCGCTCATTTCTCTGATTATCTCCGTGTCCCTTCTCTACAAGACCACAATTACCGGTTCTGTACGGCAGCAGTACCTGCTGAATTGCTACGGTTGAATGTAACTGCAAATTTTCTTCCAACAATAAAAACAAGTAATCTTTTGAATAAAAAATTACACTTCACGGCATTAGCAGTACTGTAGAAGAAATTGTACTACAACCTGCCTGAAATTGAAACGTCTATGCAAATAATGATAAACAAAAAACTACTTGTGGTCCTACCCTATTACCTTTGTAATAGTTCATGTATTCCTGTTGCTGCCAGTCAATTGGTTATTGGTCAAGCTGTGTGAGTTGTTCTATTTCATTTTTCAAAGAACTGTTCTAAAGTTGCAGATTGATATTCAACCCACTACATGGTGCAGTTATCAGAGCTCCTGGAATGGAACAACTGAAGATCCCTCTTTCTGTGCAATGTGCCACAATCAATGATGTATCGGTGTGGGAGTGGGCTGGCTCTGCTTATGATGAAGGTGCTGAAGCAGCTGAATGGTTTTCGACATTTTTGGGATGCCCAACTCGACTGGTGCGCTTCAATGAAGGTGCACCACTTTATTTCCTACAGTCCTTTCCATTTACCTGGAATATATTGCTAGATGTGAGATCTCCTGCATTACTTGTGGAGAAGTTTGATTTTACTATATGTTTTAACAGATTCGGAAACTAGGCTGACTGACCCTGACTATGCACGGGGTTACAAAACCATGTTTTCTGACGGCTTCCCTTATCTGATAATCTCTCAGGTGTTCTTTTGCATATATTCCATGGCTTTTAGATAAACACTCTCTGCAAATGTGCAACAAAAATCTTTACCTGACAATGCACCGCTGTTTTCAGGGCTCATTGGACGCACTAAATGAGATACTCAAAGAGCCTATACCAATTAACCGCTTCAGACCAAAGTGAGCTGCCCATGTTGTGCGCTTGTGTTTGACTACTTTCTGAATGACTTATTTTGGGTTATTTGTTGTGGCTGTGGACTGTGGTTGATAATAACAACTACAGTTGCTTAGTGGGAGCTTTCACCTGCCAATAGTGTAATTGTTGTGCTTGCTTTAATTCTTATAAGAATAAATTATTTTGACAGTATTTTAGTGGAGGGATGCCACCCATATGCAGAGGATCTTTGGAAATCAATAAAGATAAACCAGTTAACATTTCAAGGTGTGAAGTTATGTGGCCGTTGCAAGGTAAAAATACAAGGCAAAGAGTCCCAGGATCTGATTTCAAATATGTTCTTTGTTGTGCGGTTAAATATATGTGATAAGCTGATAATAAAGTTAAGTGATAGTTTACAATGGTTAGTCAGCTTAGTTCTGCTCATGAAGTAATCTTAACCAAATATAATTTCCATATAACTCAAATATAATTTTCAGGAACATTGAAAGCAAATAAATTCAGTACTATGATGTGCACTGTTAACTTCAGCAACCTAGTTTGGATAGAAAAAAAATATTGACTATTCACTTTGTGCTGGCCGGTTCAGGTGCCTACAATTAATCAAGACACTGGAATACCTAGCCCTACTGAACCAACTGAAAACTCTGCAGACATATCGGTCTGGTGCAGTGCTGCTTCCTAACCACAAAAACAAACGGCAGGTGAGTGTTGCATGCATCTTATAAATATGTGGAACTTGGTACTCCACATGCTGCGAAATAGATTCATAATGGCCTAAATCATTGGCACTCATGCTTCTGTCGATTTTTTTTAGGTGTACTTTGGACAAAATGCAGTCTGCAAGGAATCTCTGTCACTGGATGGCAAAGGAAGGATCGTCAAGGTCGGCGATCCAGTTTATGTTACACAGTCATTCTCTTGGTCTGTTGAAGTGCCGGTCTGAGTGACCCAATCAGGGCTGGCTATGTAACAGCCACCTGTCAATAATATTACCTTTTAGTTTATAAATTATACCGTGGATACAACATGATAACTTTACATGATCTTAAAGGCATACATAAGACCTCTCTTTTTTATTAAACTAGGTGAATTCCCCGCGCGTTGCTGCGGGTATGCAAATGTGATTTCAACCTAGCTAAGAAGAATTTAAAAGCAATATCAATAATAATGAACTAAATTAAATAAAAGGCATCATGATAATCTTAGATCTTCAACTTGATCAAAGAAAACATAGGCCATTAACATATGGAGGATAATATTTAGAACTTAATGTACAAAAAAAATATCAGTTTGTGGTAAGAATAGATTGGGGATGAGATATTTAAAAAATAGGTAGATTCCCCGTGCGTTGCTGCGGGAATTTGGTGAGAAGTTTTTTTTACGACTGTTAGGTAAACGAAGCTAAAAAAATATGAAATTGAATTGAACCTAGCTCATGCTCGGTAAATTTCATGGAAGCAAAAATTTCATCAAGCAGACGTTGTTAGAGAACATATTTGATGCTATAAAATTGTTGGATTTCAAAAAGTGGGAGAAACGAAATTGTAAATTAAAAAATAGAACCGACAACATGGTTTTGTGCTAACCTGTAGTGCTACGACATCAATCACGTTACACGGTACGGGGTTATTTTACTACTTCCAGGTAGTATATGTAGTAACGTCGAGAGAAAATTCTAACAGTTGATCTACACAACTCTCATCTCATCCATCCGCTCCAGCAAAGAGTAGTACGTACTGCAATCTCATATGACATGGTCGAGGTCTCGAGGAACGCGCATCCCCAACACCGATGGAGCCTGGGCAGGACCTCGATGTCCTGCAGAGCATCATCACCACTGCAGCTCTCACGTCGCCCCAGCCAAGACATCGATGAGGTCATGTAGGTAACCGTGTTTGTGCTCATGCCATCGGAACTCTGGAGATTGGAGAAGGCGAGGAGCGTGACCTCTGCGCGTCGTAGAGGACGGGGAGCTCTTGAAGAGATCCCCTTCATGCAGAGCCCTCAGCGACACTTGAAGAAGCGCACCACCTATAGCACCTGATCAAAGCTAGTCATCGCATGGCAGTTCGCCGGCAGCAGCACCACTGCAGTTGCCTCGAGAAAGCTTGGGAAGGGAAAACGAATGCACCACATGTGAATCGAACAGATGCACAAAGGTTACTATAAATACTACTTCTATGACCGCTTGACTGCCTGAACCCTCAGCCGGTTGCATCAATTTTTAATTTGAGATCTATGGAGCCGAGGAGTCAACTTGGTAGTGGACAGAGCGAATGATAGGCTCGTCAAATTGTGGGTGCGCATCAATTGTGCCTTGTATCCCTTCGAGATCCATGGAGCCCGAGGAATTGAATCTGAGAGCAACGTAAGTGGAGGAAGGCAGATGGACTACCTGGTGTTCCAATTCGTGGTTACCGCGGCAAAATGAAATCGATTGACGATGATCGTTAGCGGAGGAAGGTGGGAAGGCCAATGTACCAGATGATGTAAGCAGATGACGTGGCGTAAGCAGGTGCTAGAGAATTTTCCAAGTGGGGTTTATTTGTATAAGAGTAGTAGACACGGAAAGGAGTTGACATAGTTGTGGCGGATTCAAGTCCGACACATTTTTTTTTGTCAGGCATGCTCACCTCTTTAAATATAAGTACGCAATTATATCCGTGCGAGCATCAAGCACCGAACTTTGTACTATCAAATGGTCTCCGGTGAGTTGCCGTGACCTGTTCATAATCTATTGAAACATGCTGGTTTCCATTTTTTTTAAAAAAAAGTTTGACTGGCTAGCGGTAATGTAGAATTGAATTTTGAGTGAAACTTTACCTATGTCATGCTAAATCTCTGTAATAATAAATTGTCTGAATCAACTCTTTTTCAAAGGAAAAACAACTTTTTCTCTCTTTTTTAAGGAAGAAAAAACTACTTTGTCTATTTTTAGGCAAACGCCGTGCTTTGTTATTTAATTAATCGGGGAATAAAGTTATATATAACTTTTAGCGGTGAGAGTAATCGAACTCTTATTTGACCCAAATCAAACAAAATAGAATCTCTAGCTCTACTCTGAGCATCCAAAGTTATTTGAGGTTGAAAAAGTCAAACCAACTGTAATTTGGAATGGAGAAAGTAGTAGAAAACATACGACTCTTCATTTGGTGAACACAACAAAGTCGTCCAGGAGGTTGAGGAACAGTGAGAGTAGTAGAAACATACGACTCATCATCCGGTGGCCGGACACGATGAAGTCATCCAAGAGGTTGATGTTGCCCGGATCCGTGCCATCTTCTTCTACGACATCGATGGATAAGCATTGCATTGCACCAATGTACCGCTGGAGCTGAGCTGGAGCGAAAGCAGTCAACAACAGGTTATTCAGCTCTCTGCTCTTGTTTGTTAAGACTAGCCGACTAGACCCTTCGACATGGCTTCACACCCCTTCGGCTTTTAGCTACAGTCGCGCGCAAAGGAGTTGGAACCAATGAATCCACGGATACCCTGTCTCTTAGTTATTTTCCTTAAAAAAAAAGATAAAAATATGGCTAAATCCAGAGCTCCATGAAACGAGAATTATAAGAAGCAGCTAAACCTAACCCTGCTCGATAGCTTCGAGATCAAATCATAGAGTCCTACCATAGAACACGTGAGTTAAGTTTCATGTATGTAACTGGTTGTACGGCTTGGTTCTTTGAATCTCCAATATCTTTTTAGGAGTTGGAAGAGAAAAAAATCATCCCCAAAAATTTCTAATAAATCACTTACAAGTTCCACAAAAAAATAAACCACTTACAAAAACCAAAATTTGAATGCGGCATCTCTCTCTTTTCCCCCTAAAAAACCAAACTCTTCTACCCAAATCAAACAAAATAGAATGGCGAAATAGCCATCTTAGTCCCCAAACTATCAGGCGAGGCTTAGATTGGTCCCTCAACTATGAAAAAGTCCAATTTAGTCCCTAAACTATTGATTTGCAGGTCAATCTTGTACCTCCCCTTTAATTACTAGCCACGTGTCCCAAACTCCATGCAAAATGTCAATTTTACTCCTCTTTCCATCCTTAAGCAACAACATAGGTTGGCCCACTATTTCATCCCTCTCTCCCCATCTTGTTCCTCATGGAGGTTGTGCATGGCACAACCTAAGTAAATTATATGGTTTGCTTAAATTAGCTTTGTTATTTATAGTGTGGCTATAAAAGAAGATTGATATCTTTTTAGAAAGAGTGCTCAAGCTTTGTATCATGCAATCATTAGTTTGTAAACACTTGGATTTGTTATGTCGAGAACATGTGCATCAGACATGAGACATATATGACATTCATTATCTTAAATTTATTTCTATATCTATTCCAATGGAACCTGTGTGGCTGCTTAGTGATGAAAAGAGGGGTAACATTGACATTTTGCATGGAGCTTGGGACACATGACGAGTAATTGAAGGGGAGGTATGAGATTGACCCGTATATCAATAGTTGAGGGACTATATTGGACGTTTTCATAGTTGAGGGACCAAATTGAGCCATTCTCAATAGTTTGGGACTAAAGTGGCTACTTCGCCAAATAGAATCTCAAAAGAGTTCTCGAACAGCCCAAGTAGGCAAGCCCATCAGAAGTCCGGCCCATCGTAACAGCACGGCCTCCGGGCCCAACCAAAAGCCCTGATCCGTGAGCTGTCCCCGTCCAATCCCAATCCGGCAACGCGATAATATCAATCCTCGCGTCGCGTTATCTCGTCTCGCTTTCTCCACCTTCGCGCAGGCGCAGCCACCCCTCCACCGGCCGCCGCTCCGTCCGCCACCCTCGATCCACGGCGCAGCCCCGGAAGGAAGCAGATCGGAGAAGGCAAGCCATAGATTTCCCACTCGTCACCTCGACCTATGTTCTTCCCCCCGCCTCTAAACCCTAGATCTGGTCCATTCGTGCGCCCTCCCGCCTCCCCCGGTCGAATTCCGCGGCTGATTTTGGTTTCGAGTTTTAAGATCTGTTCGTTCTGGACTTAATTTCAAGCGATTCGTTGCTTGATTTGGCGCGGTTGTCTCGTTGATTCGAAGGCTCTCGGTGGCTGGCTTTGCCGGAATCTAATTGCGTTTCCGTTTGTGGCGAATGGTTTGCAGGTGATCGGTTGTGATGGCCCGCTTGTACGTCGGAAACCTGGATCCCCGAGTGACCGCTCGGGAGCTGGAGGACGAGTTCCGCAGTTTTGGGGTTCTTCGCAGGTCAGTGCTCTCGCCTCAACCAGATCCCTAGATCCCGTGTGATTGGTGTGGCTCGTCTTAGAAATTCACGTGTGTTTTGTTGCGTGCGTCCGTTCGGATGGTAATCATAAGGGCAAAATTTTGTTAGATATAGCGGACTGTCGAAGCAGAAGTTTTGTACGTTCCATGTTTTGGTGATAATTAGTATCAGTTCTGGGTTGCTATGACTATTGACTATTTCGTTAGCATGGCAGTCGCGAGTTGTATTTCAAATCCTCTCCTAGTCTCCTGTTCTAGGATAAAATATACTGTCACTGTACTGCATGTTGTTGCACTACCATACTTGGGATATATCACCTTAATAATACACATTATTCCCAAAGATAGTTGCTGTACTTTGGTTGTGGCAGCTATTTCTTTGTTGGAGCATGGTACAATTTGTAAAATTCAATGGTGATAGGACCTTGGGCTTACATTAGTGTGAAGGTTTACATTATCTAGATACAAAGTGAATGATATGGCCAGTATTCTGAACACCAAAGGATATGCTGTTATGGACCCTGTACAATGTCCTGTACCCTGATATAATCATTGAATGGATGCAACTACATTTTGCATCAATGTATACCGCTTGATGCTGATGATTCTGATACAGTTTTCATTTTTTGTTTTGTGAAAGCAGTGTTTGGGTTGCTCGGAAACCACCTGGCTTTGCATTTATTGATTTTGATGATAAGAGGGATGCCGAGGATGCAATCCGTGACCTAGATGGTATGTGATCAATGTATCGCTGCTGTCAGTGTGTTAAACCGTTCTCTATGGTGTATCAGATTTATATACCACATTCCATAGGTTGTCAATGTTCTTTGAGAGGAATACCAGTTTCTATTAAATTACATTCAGGGCTGATGATATATGGAATTATGATTTTGGGTTTGGGTAATGAAGCCTACCATCTAGTAACAGATATCGGCCGTAGAGAAAGTAGAAAACATTGAAATTATTATTGTAAGTTGAAATTTAGCTTTGACTTTTTTTTATCTAAACTTGCGTTTTCATTGATGACACAAAATCAAGAAAGTACTTTTGTAGTCCGTTCAATATAATACAATATTCTGTAGATATTGCTAGTCAATATCATATTGGAGACTGCATGCTATAATGAACTTATTTCTATGCTTATTAGAAGTAATCTCTGAAGTTGAATTGATTTGATCTTCTGTGGTATTCGTCTTACCTTTTGCAATTATATATTTATGCTTTCTTTGTTTTATTATAGTCACAGTTAGTATATTTGCATGGCTATGATCATCTACAAATGTTTTAATCCATGCTGATTATAGCAATATATTTATGGTTTTGTAGGCAAGAATGGGTGGAGAGTTGAGCTATCAAAGAATGCCAGCAGTGGTCGTGGTGGTCGTGACCGGTATGGTGGGTCTGAGTCCAAGTGTTACGAGTGTGGTGAGACTGGTCACTTTGCTCGTGAGTGCCGTCTGAGGATTGGTTCTGGAGGTCTAGGCAGCGGAAGGCGCCGAAGCCGTAGCCGTAGCCGCAGTCGCAGTCCGAGATATCGCCGGAGTCCAAGTTATGGTAGAAGGTGAATGAAGTCTTGTGTTTCTTTTTCTACCCTATTTACCGACTATTGTTATTGCTTATTAGTGCATATGCCCCTACCGTATGTCTTTATATCAAGGTGCTAAGCCACTTTTTTTTTCGGTTTCATTTCTGAACTCAAATCAGACATAAATGATTTTTACTTTGCTCTTTGTTTTTTGGGAATGAATATGGGTCATGCACTCATGGTGAAGTTTCTAAGATTTCCTAGGTTTTAAATGATTAACGGTGGAAACTATCTATCTATCAAATGAGCAAGAGTAATATGTGCACTCTTCAAGTCTTCATCTTTTAGTTCTTTTTTTTTCCCCTGTACATTCTATACTTGTGAAATAACCTTAGCAGATTGCATAACTCATTATGAATTATGAAGAAAGGACAATGCATCTGATTGAATCAATATCTTTGTAAACAGGAGTTATAGTCCTGCAGCACGCTCTCCAAGGCGTCGTAGCGTGTCACCAGCTCGTGGACGCAGCTATAGCAGGTCACCACAGTACAAACGTGCACGAGAAGAGTCTCCCAATGATAATGGGTAATGATTGTTTTAGTTACACATTTTGATGTTGTCAGCTTCTAAAATATTGATTCAATTTTACTATTGATACTGCCAGGTATCGCCGCAGCAGGAGCTAAGCCAGATCCTTGTATCCGATGAGTGTCATGTGAGAGATATTGGGAAAGTCATGATCAATAACCTGCTTGAAAGATCGTTCACCGACTGCTTGACTTTGGTTAAGGTTCTCATAACTTTTTTATATACCTTATTATGCTTGTGTCTACTTTATAAGTAGTAAACCTCTTGATGGGTGTATTTGTTGGACTAAAACATAGTCTTTTCTTGTGTGGTAAAAAGGCATCGTCCTGCACTGCTTAAACGACTCGGCCGACTACGGCTTTCAGTTCTGTCTTCGTGGTTTTGTTCTGCGCTCTTCATTCTTCACACGTCCTCGCATGCTTCATTCAATCAACCATGTGTTTGCCTGCGTGTCTTCGTGAACGACATGCTTCGTTGAAGATGCTGCACATCGCGAAAGCAGTAATAACCTTCCTTCTCATACCATTTGGTAAGGTTTGATTTGCTGACAAATGCAGCGTCTGGTAAGTTTCTCTATAGGTTCGGTCTCCATGCGCTGCTCCTGGTTCATGAACTGCAGTATGTAGATGGATGACGACTCACCTACTCGAGTTATCATGCCTTACTTCAGAGGACCCAGGTTAGTGAGTGCCAGAAAGTGAATTGACCACGCCAAATGCTACGTTGAGCCGGCTTTGGCTTTGCTCTGTGATCTCCTTTTGCCACCACATGTTGCCTTCGACGAAGGAAGTCTTCTACGCCTTCTGCTTCCTTCTCTGCAACTTCGTGATTGATATTCTTCGTAGATGCTTCTATGAGTGCCATACAGTCATCCTGATTGATGTTGACAACATCATAGAGTCAGCGAAGTCGAATCCTTCATACTTCGTATGCCACCATTTTTTTTTTCTAGTGGACAATGTAGTTGCATTCTTATTAGCTTTCCCCCCTGTTGGATAGGGTAAATGTCAGATGCTCATAGGGTAAATGTCAGATGCTGTTTGAGATATATAATGGTAACCATCTGGTTGATTGGTGCCCAATATTTGTTCAACACATGGTTGCTATCTGCGCCCCCATGTATCTGATACGGTTTATGTTTTGTTGATTGTGTATGCCTATTGGTGGTTGATCGCCTAGATCTTGATTGGAGGTTGTTGATCCGGTTTTCTTCATGCTCTAGGCTCCGCTACTTAGAACGGCTGCTGCTGTTGCTTGCGCGCCACCTTTTGCTACTTCGCTCTACGGTATTTTGCAAAGAGTGAGCAGTTTGCTTGCTCCACATTACGAAGGTTGTTGGCGTGCTGGTTGCTAAATGAAGCGCCTGTTTGCTTCGCTTGCGTACTTTCAGCATGAGCTGTCTACGATGTGACACGTTACTTTTGGCGGCAATGATTCATGGGACCAAAGTACTATGTCAAAACTTTCGGTTGTGCCATGTCCAAATTTTTTAAGTGCAACCCAAATTTTTTAGGAAAAAAAGATGTTTACATTATTATTTTTATAAATAAATGTTCTATCAAGTCAAGTTTTTTTTTCATTTAACCAAATTATTATAACATCTACAAGTAGCATGCTTGGAGAATTAAAACTAATTTGTTCTGGATGGGTTTTTTTTTTTGATAAACTAGGTAAAGTGACCTGAGTCTTCATCGCCGCACCAAACAGCTCACGTGCAACGTTTTGAAATGACACAAAAATCGACAACCGTGCAAACGAAATCCGTTGGAGACAAAAAGAAAAGGGCAGCAAACTGTTGTTCCAAGAACAATTTTAAACAACCGATAAAATAAGACCACTATTACGGTAAA
Organism: Cymbopogon citratus; assembly: GCA_031170775.1. NCBI lineage: Eukaryota > Viridiplantae > Streptophyta > Magnoliopsida > Poales > Poaceae > Cymbopogon > Cymbopogon citratus. The sequence continues at coordinate 10,193 of DXKC01004123.1, forward strand.
TTCCACACGTTTTGAAATGACACAAAAATCGACAACCGTGCAAACGAAATCCGTTGGAGACAAAAAGAAAAAGGGCAGCAAACTGTTGTTCCAAGAACAATTTTAAACAACCCATAAAATAAGACCATTATTACGGTAAATTCCACACGTTTTGAAATGGCACAAAAATCGACAACCGTGCAAACGAAATCCGTTGGAGACAAAAAGAAAAAGGGCAGCAAACAGTTGTTCCAAGAACAATTTTAAAGAACCCATAAAATAAGACCATTATTACGGTAAATTCCACAGAAAAAAGTGAGAGAATGCGAGGAGCAATCATAGTGGAAAGGAGGAAATATATCACCTTCACTTCTACTTCCCCTTTTTCTTTTATACTCCCTCCGTCTCAAATTGTAAGTCATTCTAAAAATCTTGAAGAGTTAAAGTTTTTCAAGTTTGATCAAATTTATTTGATAGGATAATAATATTTATGATATCAACTAAGTACTATTAGATTCTCCATTACTTATATTTTCATCGTATACGTATTTGATATCACAAATCATTGTAGTTTTCTCTAAATTTTTTTGTCAAATTTAGAAAGCTTTGACTCTTCAAGATTCTTGGAATGACTTACAATTTGAAACGGAGGGAGTATATAAAGTGTCGTTTGATCCATATACTAACTACAATGTCATACTATGTCTTCATTGATATCATGACTATGAATTTGGCATCGTGTAAAACTACTTTTAACTATGAATATAATGATACTAAACTTGTATGGCATCGTCAAAAGAAAGTTATATATGGTTCAACCAACAAATTCTTAGTGTAAGCGAAGATTAATCTTGGATTGTGTGCCATAGAGAGTACTTTCGATCACTCCATAGACTATTCATACCCTTGTTGCAATTAGTTTAAGACAAGCTAGCAAGCAATCGTGCACATTGCAACACAACTTGGAACATATTATACGACCACTTAAGTTGGTGTCTTTATATAATTTATAGTGTCTTCATATAATTTATAGTTAGGCCAAACTTCATCTCAACTAAATCAAATAATTCTAAGAAACATATTAGGAACCATAAAAAGATTAATCATGTATTGAAAATTGGCTAGAGTTTGACATTATAAATGAGTGGCTTTTGTGTGTTAAGAAAGGCAGAATGTGAGCCACACACATGTGCACATTAAGGCATGCCAGCTAGCACATGACATGTCACAATTAGGCAACTAGCGAAGGACAAAAGAAGAGGAGCTGGACTAATGTAAAAAGAGGGACAAAAATGAGGGATGATGGACAATTAGATGAGAAATAAATCATGTAACTTAAATATTAAGCATATCGGTCGTGTACCATTAATAGATGACAAAGGCTGGACTTCGTCCTTACTTTTTTTACGAAGTATTGAGCATATATGCATAGGCCTGCTAGTGCACTGTCAAAAAAGTGTACTGTCAAAAAAAAAACCAGTTTTAGATATTGTCCGGTAAGGTAGAAAAACCGAC
>DXKC01004130.1:0-17127 GCA_031170775.1 Cymbopogon citratus
AGCTGCCATCAAAAATTCGCAATTCAGCTGACTTTCTCCTTGATTCTTTCAATGGCGACCCATGACGAGATCCCAGAGGTAATCTTCTAGCCGAATCAAGACTGATGCCATAAATGTAATTAGTTTCTTTTTGAATGAGTAAATCATCGGCCCGTAATCAAATGCGGTACTGCATCCTCTGAACAATTTTATGTGAGAATGAACCTCCTGAAGCGATGTCGAGATGTAGAGCATCTTCCTTGTTAAGACCTCGATAAAAGTGATAGAGTAGGACATGGTCAGGCAAGGAAACGTTTGGACCGGAATTGGTAAGGCTTGTGAACCTAGCCCAAGCTGCTCCTAAAGTCTCCTCTTTTTGTTCGAATCTAAGCACTTCTATTCTAAGATCAGCGATTCGATAAAGAGGGAAGAAAGCAAGACAAAATTTGTCTCGAAGTTCCTCCCAATTTCCATTTGCGCCTCCTACAGAATGAGCATACCACTTTTTCGCTCTTCCCAATAGGGAGAACGGAAATAATTTCCATTTAAGGGTCTCTTGTGTCATGCCAGCAATTGTCTGACAAGAACACAACTGCTCAAATTCCCTAAGGTGGGTGTATGGATCTTCGTTTTCTAACCCAGAGAAGGATAACTCTTGAATCATGTCTATGAAAGCAGGGCGAAGCTCATAGGCATCTGTAAGAATGGGATGTGATGCTGGTGGTGGCTCCAATATGTCGCCCTTTGGAGCAAAGAATTTAAATATAGGAGTGAAGTCCATGTGGTATGGTGGTTGTGGTAAAAAGGTGGTAAAAGGGTACACGGACAAACTTGGTTCCAAACTAGCACAGCTACCATTCCCCGGCAACGGCGCCAGAAAGCTTGTTGGGTACTTTAAACACAAACAGAATAATCCGCAAGTGTATGGATATCGATGTAGCTTTCACCCGGGAGTATTCCAGAGTATCGATTTCCACGAGGAACGTGAGTGTACTAGAGAATTAAGGCCGTCCAAGGATAAAGGTAAGAGAACAAAGGTATATATATTTTTGGTGGGGTAGAGAGGAACCTTCTAGAGTTTTCTAAGTTGTTTGGGTGATCAAGATTAGGCTTACTATACTATATTTACTTTGGAGCAACAGTACATTTCCGATCTCGAAAAGAAGAAAGTAGTCGGGGGAAGGCTGCCAAAAGCTCTACAAAACACCAACCCGAACGGGGTGGATTGCAATGGCCTGATAGAGCTGTCACCTCTGGGGCTACCACAACTAACCGTAGGATTGGGCGCAAACTCAGATAAACTATAGCCTAGACACCAAGTCTACACTAACGTTTACTACTCTAATCTCACGCTAAGACTAGAGCACTCAATATGAGCAGAGATCCAGTAAATAGAATAAAGTAAAAATTGAAATAAAGTACTTAGAACTTAGAAATAATAATTACAAAGAACCTGGAGATTGCTAAACGACAAACCAGTTGCTGCAAGATTATAATGTTGAGGAAGATCTAGCGCCTCCTCAGCTCTCTCCTCCTCTCTCCCTCTTTTCTAGATACAACTAGATGAACTAGATGAATTAGAACCAGAACTAGATGAACTAGACAACTAGAGGGATCTCTACTTCTACTTGGATGAGAATTGAAACCCTAGCTTTTGATCTGTAGAAGAGATATAATGAGATAGCTAGGGGTGTTCCTGGGGTCTGCGTATATAGTCCTGTAGAATACACCACAGCCCTTGGATCAAACTGACTTAAACACACGGTTATTATTCATCCTCAAAGTCGGTGGAGGCAAGATCCGCGAGACTCGTGCTGATTGGCTGAGGTGGGCAGGCGGGCGCCTGGCCTCTTGGGCGACCACTCGACCACCGAGCCGGCTCGGCCTCCCCTTCGGTCGGATGTCTTCTGGAACCTTCCAGATTACGGAAAAGTTGGTGTTTGCCTTTTATCTCTATGTAAACCTGACATATGGGCCTTTCTTGGTTGTTTTCAGCTGACACCCTGCAGAAACAGATATTCACCAAAACTTATGGAATTCTGTTAGTCATAACCCTATTTCTACTAGGTGTTTGCATATGAGTCCATTTTCTTATTAAGTTGACGGTTAAAATTAGGAGTTATCTACCGTCAACATCTAGTACTATTTTGCAGTTTATGAGTTGTACTAGGCCTGTTAATGGCTGTTGGTGGTATTGGGTTTTGTTGCTGAACCTCTTATTGATAATAGCATGAACAATGGAAAATATGTTATGCATATGTTTCTACAGTTTACTCTTCTTAGACTTGTGATTAATGAGTAATCAGAATCTTAATCGTGTTCGGGCTTGGAAAGTTATGTCTTGGAATGTAAGAGGAATCAATTCCTCTTGGAAATGGGACTCAGTTAAAAATAAAATCATTGGGGCACAATGTGATATTGTTTGTCTGCAGGAGACCAAAAAAGACTCTTTTGACAGCCTCTTTCTTAGAAGCATTCTGCCTGCTGACTTTGACTGCTTTGATTTTCTTCCTTCCATTGGGGCTTTAGGAGGCATTTTGGTTGCTTGGAAAGGTGCTCTCTTCTCTGGTAACTTAATGTTTCAGAGTAATTTTGCTATCATAGTTCAGTTCTGCTCCAGGCATGACACCTCCAAATGGGTTCTCACCTGCATTTATGGCCCCTGTGTTCCTTCTAAAAAAATGTGTTTCTCAACTGGTTCAAAAACATTCAGATGGATCATAGTGTTGATTGGATGATCTTGGGAGACTTCAACTTAATCAGGTCGCCTGAGAATAGAAATAGAGAGGGGGAGATATTTCAGAAATGTTCAGGTTTAATGCTGCCATAAGTCAACTTGGTGTCAATGAGGTGCCTTTACAAGGAATGAAATTTACCTGGTCCAACAAGCAGCGCACTCCCCTCCTAGAGAAACTTGATTGAATATTCACATCAAGTAGCTGGGATCTCACTTACCCATCAACCTCGGCCACTGCCCTTGATATGGCTCCTTTTGATCATTGTCCCTATGTGGTGAGTATTTCTACTGCAATTCCAAAAACTGTGTCTTCAGGTTTGAAAATTTTTGGCTCAAGCACCAAGACTATTAGCTAATCCTTCAGCAAGGGTGGGTTTGCAATAATGCTGTTACTGACAAAGCCAAGCTAATTACTGCCAAGCTTAAATCGATGAGAAAGCACCTAAGAGTCTGGCAGTCATCCTTGATGAACTTGAAGACCACAATTGCTAATGTGAGAATCTTGATCTCTTTCTTGGAAGTACTTTCTGAGCATAGAGATCTTAGTTTGGCTGAATGGAACTTTTAAAAAATCTTGGAAAACCATCTGGTTGACCTCCGGGAAAAACAGAGATTATATTGGAAACAAAGAGGCAATGTTAAATGGGTCCAGCTAGGTGATGCTGGTACATAATTCTTCCATGCTCACGCCACTCAAAGGCACAGGAAAAAGCTTATTAATGTGCTTGTAACTCAAGATGGTATATCCCTCACTCAGCATGCAGCTAAAGAACAGGTCCTTTGGGAAGAATTTAAAAATAGGCTGGGGTCAGTTGAATTTTTTGGTTTCACTATTACGCCTGGTGATGTCATTCAGAGGAGAAATGGTCTTGAATCTCTTGAAAATCCTTTTACTCATGATGAAATTGACTCTGTCATCAAGGCCTTGCCCAATAACAAATCCCCAAGCCCAAATGGGTTTAACAATGAGTTTGTCAAAGCCTCTTGGCCAGTGATCAAAAGTGATTATTACAGTATGTGTGGAAGTTTCTATAATGGCAGCTATTGTCTGGAAAGCATCAATTCTTCTTTTATCACCCTTCTACCAAAAGTGGATGATCCCAAGTCAGTGAATGACTATAGGCCAATCTCTCTGCTTAATTGCTCAGTTAAACTGATCACTAAATTGTTGGCTAATAGATTGCAGAATAAAATTATTTCCCTTATGCACAAAAATCAATATGGCTTCATTAGGACAAGAACAATTCAGGACTGTTTGGCTTGGGCCTTTGAATACATTCACTTATGTCATCACTCCAAAAAAGAAATTGTCATTCTAAAGCTGGATTTTGAGAAGGCTTTTTGATAAAATTGAACATCAGGCAATGATCTCTATCGTGGAGGCCCTGGGATTTGGTCAGAAATGGCTGTCATGGATGAAAATGATATTTGATTTTGGAACTTCTTCAGTTCTCCTCAATGGTGTCCCTAGGAAAAAATTCATTGCAGAAGAGGTGTCAGGCAAGGGGATCCTCTTTCTCCACTGTTATTTGTGCTTGCTACTGATTACCTTTAGGTTCTAGTCAACAAAGCTAAAGATATGGGATTGCTGAAGTTGCCAATCCCTCTCTGTTCAGAAACAAGCTTCCTAATTGTTCAATATGCTGATGATACCATACCCAAGACAACTTTTCTTCTTCAAAACCATCCTTAGAAATTTCTCTAATTCAACTGGGCTCAAAGTGAATTATAACAAATTGATGTTGCTCCCCATCAACATCACTGATGATAGACTTGATTTGCTTGCCAGAACCTTGGGCTGTTCCAAAGGTACCCTTCCCTTCACTTATCTGGGTTTACCTCTTGGTGTCACCAAACCTAAGATTGCAGATCAAAGGAGGAGGGTGGTCTTGGTTGTTGGGAATATGCCCTATAGATAATCATAGAGATGGTGATATTCCGGTTATATCTATGAATAATATAAAGTGTTCAATGAATATCCATAAAAGACAAATTGTATTGATTGGCAATTATGTGAATTGTCTGTGAAACTCATTTACTTGTATGGTTATTCTAATGTTGTCCCTGGTCGGCATTCTTGTGAGAACACACACTTGAACATTGGACCAGACATGTGTTAGTTGATGACTATGTTTCACAAGTAATAGACATGGAGATGTCAAACTAACAATGTGAGCACATGTATGACATGTAGGCTGGACTGACCCAACATGAGATTGTCTCTATTTACGTCATGTACGTTATATCCTTAGATCTGAGATTGTTGTATGTACTCAAGATGTGAAATGGCCTACTTAGGGACTGTCAAACGCTGCTCTGTAACAAGACAGTTATAAAGATAGTTTTCGGGTGGTCGGAAAACATGTTGTGAGACATAGACAGTCAAGATGGGATTTGCCCCTCTCCACGAGAGAGAGATATCACTGATCACTCAAGTGATTGGATCAACAAATGCATGGCCATGCTTGGGTTAAGAGTTAACCCACGAGTTGAATCAAATATCATAAGGCAAAGGGAATAATATGTACATGGTTGGTAGCGGTTCGTCTGATATGATCATTACGTGCACATAGGAGTTGTCACGCCTTGCTAGAGGCCGCTGTCAACTATTGGGCGAGTAAGAGTACTCGGCCCATGTCTATGTGTGTGTGAACCCATAGGGTCGCACGCTTAAGGGGCTTGAAGCCTAATACGGGTTGGACCCGGATTAGACAAGGCTTAGGGTTTACTATTGGGCCTCCAACTCGGAACCCTATAGGGACGCCTATATAAGCAAGGGGTAGGGTGCGGCAAGACGAGATCTATTCCACGCCTTGTGGCAGTCGCCCTAACTCTCACGCTTATGCCTTGGCTCCTCGTGGATCTAGCAATCCGACGAGTTGCACTGCTTCTTCCCTACACGTGTGGGACACCTCGGAGGTGCTGCATCTGGAGCACTGAGACGAACCACGGTGGTCGGTGGTGGTCGGTGAGTGGTCGGCTGTGATCTGCGGTGGTCTGGAGTGGTCAGCTACGTGGTTTGGAACGTGGTCGGCTACACGCTATGGTGGTTTGCGGCGAGATCGGAAGTGGTCTGGAACTGCCTGCTGCGACGCGTACGACTACACCGAGTCGTCTTCCGCTGCATCTGCGCGTCTAGTGGTAATCCCGTGACTTATACCTGGTAGTAGATCCTGGTTTATGGGATAGAAATTTTTATTTTCTGGCTAGCGTAGCACCCTCATAACCCTGCATTGGTGTCATTGATCTCTGCCTCCAAATCAAGCCTTTCTCATGAAAAATCTTGACAAATTCTTTAACAAGAGAGATATTCCTTGGGTAAACATTATTTGGGAAAAACATTACAAATGGCAGGCTGCCAGGGAGAGTCAAGAAGGGTTCCTTCTGGTGGAGGGATGTTCTTAAAATCCTTGAGCCCTTCAAGGACCTGGTCTTGGTGCATCTGAAAGATGGAAAGAGTTGCATGTTCTGGAATGACAAATGGAGTGGGTCAGTTCTAGGGGAAGAATTTCCTCATGCACTTTCCTTTGCACTGAACAAGAATATCTCTATTGAAAAGGCCTTCAATGCAGATGATTTCAATAGTCTATTTCAGTTACCTCTTTCTCAAATGGCCTTTGATCAAACCTCAGTCATTCAGAACACTATGCAGGGTCTTCAGTTAACTGGGAATGAACATGACATCTAGTCCTTATCGGGCTGCTCTTCTTACTTTAAGTCTTCGGTTGCTTATAGAAAGCTGATGGGGCATCATGATGTTGATCCTGTGTTTAGATTCTTATGGAAATCATTTTGTCAGACAAAACACAAAGTTTTCTTTTAGCTCCTCTTGAAAGACAAGCTTATAGCACCAGAAACATATTGATAAGAAAGCATTTGAACCTGCCCTCATTTAATTTTGAAATCTGTTTGCCTTCTGATGAAGAAACAGTGGATCATCTTTTTTGGAAATGCCCTTTTGCTCAAGACTGTTGGGGGATACTAGGCATTTACACCATCGTTAATGGGGACAGCTTTGAAAATGTGGCAGGGATTAAGGTGCAGCTTAATAGCCAGTTCTTCATGATTGCGGCCATTCTAATGTGCTAGACCATTTGGAAGGCTAGAAATGAGATTATCTTCAATTATAACCAGTTCAATCTTGAGGAGTGCAGAAATCTTTGCTTCAAGGAAGTTCGGCTTGCTTCTCTCCGAGTTAAAGCCAGTCTTTCAACTGCTTTTAATCAATGGATTCAGCAGCTGTAATTTTTCTAGTTGAGCTTATCTTTTTTCTTTCTACTATGGTCCCTTGATGGATCAGTGTATTTTATTTTAGCTTAGCTCAAACTAGTTTGGTTTTATTCTATTTTTTTTCTTTTTCTCTTAGTTTAATCTTGTTACCATGCTACCTTGTTTAATAAAATTCTCTGCAGGGGCCTTGCCCCTTCAGTTTCGTAAAAAAAAAACTGATTACATTAGTTCAAAAACTAAAAGAGATTATGTCAGTTCCTGTTTTTGAAGAGTCAGTTGGTCATTATTCTTTAAGGACCGAATTTCCTAGAAAACTAAAGGAACCAAACTAATCAGTTTCTGTCAATTGAATGCCCAGCCATAAATAGAGTTGCAGCTCTTGGTTCATGCGTTGGGCAACTCAACTATCGGCTTTAGCGAGCCAGACCATGAGTTTGGGTGAAAATGGATGAGCACAATATTGTAGTATACAAATAAAATGGTTGGTTTCGTATTTTCCATATATATGAAATGAATGGTAACTTTTATATTTGGTCAAAATTCGCAAATGGTATCATAATATAGTAATGATTCAAGCTAAGCGATTGAAGAGATGAGCCTAACTTTCAATGATGTGATTCAGAGTGTACAAACGCATGCTGTTACAATGCTTGACCGTATATGCAGGTGGGCCAACATACCTTCCTAGATACTTTTTTTAATAAAGGATATTAAAATATCCGGCTTTATCTATCGAAAGATAGAATCAGGCCAACTGTTGCACAGTATTAAATCGACAAAGGTGCTGGAGCACCAAAAAAAAGTTTAGTAGCCCCAACAATGGCTACGCAAAATGAAAAGAGGTTTGATCTAAGCAGAACCAATGTAATTTGAAGATAACCATCCATTAGAAGTAAAGAACTAGAGAGCGGACGTCTCTAAGTATCGGGCAACCCCAATCAGACGGTCCTTCCGGCTATCATGCCGCTGCAGACCTGACCACTGCCGAAGCCAATGAGTTCCTCTGAACAGTACCTGCAAAAAAGATTTAGGTTTGCATTTATCAAAAACCACTTCATTTTTTGTTAGCCATATAGCCTAGCACAGTGCCGCAGCCGCCGTTAATAACAATGAATTGTATTCCTTAGTGCCTACTTTAGACCATCTCAAAAACAGGTCCTCAATGCTCGTAGGCGGTGGGATGCCAAAAAGCATGTGAACAGCACGCCACAAAAATCTGGCATACACACAATCTAAAAAAAGGTGTTGAATCGTCTCCAGGCAGTGACACGTACAATAGCTACTGTCACCATGCCAGTTACGCCTAACTAAATTATCCTTAGTTAAAGTAACCCTTTTTCAAGTACCACAAAAATATTTTGATTTTCATAGGTACCCTGATCCGCCATAATTCCTGTGACACCCGAACACCATTGTTAATTAACGCGGCATACATAGATTTAATCGAAAAAATTCCGGATGCATTCAAACCCCAAACAAAAGAATCTCGTTGGTCTAACAAATTTAAGTCTTGCAAGGAAGCGACAATTCTATTCCAAGCCACCAGATTTTGCCCCACCAAATTCCTACGAAAGGAAATATTGAATGGGTTGGAACTCAGGACTTTGGCTACAGAGTCTTGCTTCCGTCTAACTATATTAAACAACAAAGGAAACTTGTCTTTAAGGGGATTATTTCTCAACCAAGTATCCCACCAGAACCTGGTTTGAGACCCATCCCGAACTTTAAACGATCCCAATTCCACAAAAGTGTCTTTGATATTCATCAAGCTTTTCCAAAAATATGAATCAGTTGGTTTTTTTCACACAGCTTCCTAAAGTCTTATATTTAATATATTTATTTCTTAATAATTCCTGCCATAACCCATCTTCATTCAATAACTTAAACAACCACTTACTTAAAAGATATTTGTTTTGTGTATCGAGATTTTTAATGCCTAGCCCTCCTTGATCTTTCGGCTGGCACAGGACTTCGCATTTTGCTAATCTGTATTTGCGTTTATGTTGGTCATTTTGCGAATAGAATCGTGACCGAAAGCAATCTATTTTCTCAAGAACACCACGTGGTAGTTCAAAGAATGACATCATAAACATCGGTAAGCTTGACAGCACCGAGTTTAATAACACTAAACGCCCCCCTACAGATAGCATCTTTGCTTTCCACCCACTGAGTCGCTTTTCGATTCTCTCTTCTATCATTTTCCAATCGTTGTTATTAAGTTTTCGAAAACGCATAGGTAGACCAAGGTACTGAAACGGATATTTCCCTATAGCGCACCCAAACAGCTGCGAGTACAACTCCTCAGGTTTTTTTGCTTTACCGAAGCAAAAGATTTCACTTTTGTGGAAGTTAATTTTTAAGCCTGATAGTTGCTCAAAGGTTGTTAATAGTAATTTCATGTTAACAGCCTTTTCAACATCATGACTCATGAAAATAACAGTGTCATCCGCATACTGTAAAATAGACAAGCCATCTTGAATCAAATTTGGGATTACCCTTTTGATCTGTCTAGCTTCTTTTGCCCTAGCAATAAGGATAGCCAGCATGTCCACCACTATGTTAAATAGTATGGGTGATATGGGATCTCCTTGGTGAAGCCCTTTTTTGTTTGGAAATAGGAACCAGCTCATCATTTACTTTAATATTAACGTTGCCTCCTTGGGTGAAACTTTGAACCCACTTGCACCATTGCTCAGAAAACCCCTTCATTCTTAAGGACTATTGTAAAAAATCCCATTTAACTTTGTCATAGGCTTTCTCAAAATCTATTTTCAAAATCACCCTATCTTTTTTCTTTGTGTGAAGCTCATATAACGTCTCGTGTAGTATAACAACTCCCTCCATAATATTTCTTCCTGGTAAAAAAGCCATTTGAGTAGGTCTAATTATTTTTGATGCTATAGTAGTAAGCCTGTTAGTTGTCACTTTAGTAAAGATTTTGAAGGATACATTCAATAGACAGATCGGTCTGTACTGCTGAATAACCTTCGCATCGGACTTTTTGGGCAGCAGTATTATGGTGCCAAAATTAAGGAAATTAAGAGGTAGGTTGCCATGATGAAAATCCGTGAACAGGGCCATTAGGTCGTCCTTTATAACATTCCAGAACACCTGATAAAACTCTGATGAAATCCATCTGGACCTGGTGCCTTATTATGCTCCATCTGAAAAATTGTTGCTCGTACTTCCTCTTGTGAGAATGGATTTGTTAAGAGCTCATTTTTCCGCTGTGAAACTTGCGGAATATCCTCAATTCTTGATTCATCTAATGTGAATTGAGAATTGTCTGGAGGCCCAAACAGATTTTTGTAATAACTGGTGATATGCTCTTTAAGGTGAGCATCGCCTGTTATTACATTATTTCCATCCTCGAGCTGGAAAATACGGGTTTTCTGTGTCTGCCATTTGCTAACAGGTGGAAATATTTCGTATTCGCATCTCCTTCTAGCAAGTGTTTCACTTTAGCTCTTTGGTACCATTTGAGTTCTTCCCCTTTGGTACTATTTGGTACCTTCCTAGATACTTGTCATATTGAATTGGACAAATTACAAGATGTTTGACTAATATGCATCCACTATGATAGTTGTTGTCTGGTGACGTCTCAACTATCCAGCTCGTCCACAATTGCCGTCTGTGCCTTGATCCAACAAATATCTGAACTATCTTATCCTAGGCTGTACCTCTGATCCAAAGACTGAAGTATACAACATCGCATCACGTCACAAACCCAAAACTTCTCCATGTTACTCCCTCGTCCGTCAGTTACATATCATATCTATACCTAATCATAAAAAGCCAAAATTTCTTACCCTTATTTTTTGGTCCGGCCCTTCTGTTGACGCCGAAAGAGGTTTCGGACCAACACACCAGAGGGCATTGGACGCCCGGGCCGCCACAAGCCGAAAAACGTAGCGAGGTAATCACCCTTATGTGGTGGAGCACGGAGAGGTTTATAAGCAAACCACCAAAGGATAACCAACGTACTTTCGGAACGAAGAACCGGCTAGTTTTCAGGCAAACTAGCAAAGGAACCGGTGAAGCTCTCGCCTGGGAGGGACCCCGTCAGGGCAAGGACGTTGTCGGGTTGCCCTAGGTCGGCCAGCAAGCCTAGGACGCCATCCTTGGTCGTCTGGATCAAGACATGAACAGCATAGAGAAGATTGATAGGAGAAAGAGAGGTTGTAGATTGATTTGTGTATCAATTGGTAGGTGGTCCTTCAATCGGCCATAATCCTCTAATATATAAAGAGGGGGTGGTCTTATCGCAGTAGGAAACATCTCCAAGGCTCAATCTCCAAGTTTCTTACGTCAAAAACTTACCAAAAACCGATCTAAAACGATCCGGTTCGAAATCTGATTTGGAACGGCCAAAACTGATACAGAACCCGGTAGTACCGGCCCCCGGACCGGTAGTACCGGCTAAGGACCGGAAGTAACTTCTGCGGAACCTGGTAGTACCGGCCGTACGGACCAGTAGTTCCGGTGCAGGATCCGTCTTCTCTCCGGGAGCATAACTCTCGCATCCAGACTCCAAATAGGGCAAACCATATATGTTTTTCGGATCAGCTCGACGAGAGGAACGCAATGGTGAAGTCCGTTTCCTATTTTCACCTTTATAAAAATGATCAATTTTAAGTGTCAACACCTCCTTTAACTAGCTCCGTGAACGTGGAGTCCGACTCTAACTTAAAGCTCCAGTGTCCTCCACCAAGATGGACTCATGGAAGCCAACTAAAAATACGACACTAAAATTGGACCCAGGAACGGACTCATGAAACACAAAGAAAAAAAAAGAGTCATGAGCAAAAAAATGCACTTCTACGATCATTAAAAATACAAACTACCATGGTTTGGGGAACACCATGGTTTTGGGAAGAGGTGGAGGAAGCGGTTGGCTCAGAGTAGCTTGGTACACCATGAGAGTGCTCGTGCCAAGCCAAGAAGCCCTCCGAACATCTGAAGGCTAACGCAGGGAAGGGCCTCAGGCCGCCTCAGGCAGGTCTGCTCTGCCAACTGTAATTAGAGATTTAAATTACATGTTTTTATGTGTCCTCGAGGAAAGTCACAAAAATCGATACCTAATAACTCTATCAATATGTAGAGAGATATAAATTAATGTCCTAATAAACTTTTGGGTAAATATTTCTATACTTGGATATATCATATTATTCTTAATATTGACTTATATTGGAAATGCTATTATCATCAAAAAAATAAACTACAGCTCTATAAATTTTATTAAAGGGTAAACATATAAATAAATATGAAATACACCCTGCTCATTAATGTTATTTTTTCTGTTACAATGCACGAGCACTTTTGCCAGTTATGAATAAAACAGAGAGCTGATGAACTAGGAGGGAGTCTTCATCTTGTTCGCCGGTGTTACTTTCTTTGTCATCGTCGTCGACCACAGACTCCTTGACCCTACTCCACAGTAGCTACCCGTGCTCACCGAAACCAGCCTCGGATGCTGCATATTCCCCTATATATTTTAGGGGCCACCCATGGCATGCTGACGTGGCCATGGAGCCATCTATTGGCTTTCTCGATCATGGAAAAAAAAGTGTGTGATGGGAGAATGGAACCTAGGATCTCTAGATTCCAATGGCGCACACATGACCACTATAATACTTTCCACTTAGGTATTTTATTCATAATATTATTTAAGAATTTTTAAAACTATATCAAATGGAGAAATACCAAAATATTATCTAATGAGTTGTACAACTTTTATATTCATGACTTTTTGTTGTATTTATAGAATAAACCACATATTTTTAAGACATTCAAAACTATATTTTGATAATTTAGTGTTCACTTTTAGTTTACCAAAATATTCAAAAGGCATTTCAAAACTTGTTTGGCTTGAAAATGATTTGAATTTGAGATGATATTTTTTTAAAATGAAAAGCTACACACACTTGGGCCATTCCTTGCGGGCCTGCAGCTCTTGGGCTCGGCTTATACCTACTTCTTGCGCTACGTGGGCCAGAGGCTCATTTGCCGCACGGGCAGTGAAGCCCATCAGGCCACCCTGCGCCTTGCCATAAAAGAGAGAAAAATGTTTTTTCAATCTAAGAGAGAAAAATGTTGCGCCTAGGGAGAATTGAACCTATTTCATCCGGAGGGTCTACCACTGAGCCACTCAACACTCAAGTGTTTTGTTATACGGCATACACTTTACTCTATATATCCATATATTTTTTAATGCACGAATAAATTTTGAAATTAGTTTATTTCACTCATTTAACTCAAAATTGTATGATTCTTTTTCTAGTATTCGTATAAATATATTTTCTATGATTTCGGGCACTTATACCATGTTGTTAAGTAAACACAAAAAACTCATATATTGAAATTCAAAATTTTTAATTGTGGTCTTTCTCCCTCATAGTATTTCAAATTTGATAATTTTTTGTCCTAAAAATTTCTGAATTCATGCTCTATCAATTTGTTGTGTTTTTACATCTATTATTCTTGTCATACTTTCATGTGACTTCTTTTATCAAATAACAATTTGAATTTACAATTCCATCCGATATTTTGAAGCATTAAATGATCAGACAATTTTGTGTTCTGAAAACATTATAATCAGACAATTTTGGTTGACAATACACTAGAAGATGTCTAACCAATTTTTCTTGAGCATTGCGTCAGGCACACTACACAATGATGGTGAAATGTTAAATCCACTCTCCGACCTTCTTGTTCCTTGTGCTTGCTCTTTCTCGGTGAGTAAGCTTCACAGACCCCTGGGGGGCAGGGCTCCGCTCAAACATTCTCGCTCCAACATTCGTGTTCGGAAGAAGTAACAGTACACTGCACATAATATCTCAAATTGCAAGCCAATTTACAGGTCCAAATAATTACAGTATGCATAAATCTACCTTAAGAAAACTGTGATGAGTCTGTCGTTTCTCTAGTACAAAAAATACTGAGCACAAAACGATCGAGGGGCTAACCTTTTGGTATGGGGCATAATTGTGTGTCTGCTTGTGTGCTTGTTTGTAAGCCTACACAATATATACGTATGTAAAATCGCTATCAATCCGACCAAGCTAAGAAACACTACTAGTGCTTCATATCTTCCTAGGGTACGGTGGTGCACCAAACTCTGCACATGCACACACATGCATGGATGGCCATTGGAGTGTGCTGCCTGCTGTGTGCTGCCCTCACTGCCTTATGAACGAACAAGCCCGGCAAACTAAAGTTTTGGGCCCGTGCTACAGGAGCATATGGATGATAGATCAACATATATTTGCATATATAGTAGCCATGTGTGTTCAGTAATCCTATAGCTCATAAAAGAATTATTAGTATTGGTAATGCAATCGTGAGACCACTATAGGCCAACAACGCAAGAAACACACGTAAGAAAATTAAAATAGGTCCAGCGCGTGGAAGAGGCAGGACTGATGATGTATCGGACACCCATACAAAAATGTCTGAAACCGTGATGTTTTGATCCGGTCAGTGTCAAAAAAAATGGAGGGATTAATTAATTTGATGCAGCTCTTCTTGCTCTTTGTATACGTGGCAAAAGAAATTAGATATCCCCAAAAATCTTCCTAGATTTACTTCTCATATTTGTTATTACTTTCTATAGACAGCACCAATGACGGCTATTTTTGCGTGTGAAAATATGCCTTCACTTAACCAGATGATATATATATAGTCCACGGGACAGCTCCAAAAGGCATCATCATTGCAAGCACCGTGGATAATTCAAGAAGCTAGCTAGCATGCTTGGACGGCAAAAGTGTGAGAGGTTACTTACTTGGGGATTGGATCAGCTACACGTACACACTCACGAGATGATGCATTTTGAGTTAGTTGATTCTATTATTTTTCGTCATGAGATACATTTTTTACAGTATTTTAATTTGTCTTTTTTTAATATAGACTGACATATTTGGGTGAGGGCCGGGTCGATCTGGTGTGGCGGTATTTTTTTTTATTTTCTATTTAATTTTTACTGGGTTTGTCGCAATTAATGGTAGCTCCTTAACTATTATATTGTATTAATTAACGTGTTCATTCGTCACTGACAAATAGATGATAAGCTTGGGTTTTGCTTATCATAGCATTCCTACACCTACATCACTGCTAGATGAGACAACACAAATTGAACGATATAAAAAATACAAGCATACGTATTAGTAACTTTTATTTATTCTCGGTGTGACCGATGTACACACATATAATATATGGATCGTCATCACATGGACATATATAGGCGGTGATACACACAGTATTGGATACGCGTATGTATACTGCAAAACAGCGGGAAGAAGCTAGCGCGTAGGAGAGTACACACAGTACACAGTACACACGCGGATGGATGGATGGATGGATCATCATATGCAACGCCGGGCTAGCTATGGTCGTCCCTTGTTGGCGGTGCCGAGGCAGTCCTCGACGAGGATGAACTTCTCGACGAAGCAGAAAGTGGCATCCCATGGATGCAAACACCAACCAGCACTAAGGCAGGACAGAAAACTGTCGACGAGGCAATGCTTGCAGTCAATATTGCAGTTCCCAAGATCAACCTGCGACAGCTTCTGCTGGAACAATAATGCCGGGGTCAGCTCGCCGCCGGCGCCGAGGCTCCCTCCTCCGGCTGAGCCTGAAGCCACGTGCGGCGGGGTAGTCGGCTCGACGCTGGCGGGCAGGGGTAGTGCAGCTTTGGCTGAACCCGAGACCGGGAGGTGCGGGCTCAGCTCTCCGGTGGCGTGGCCCCCGGCCCCTCCGGCTGGAGCTGCTGATGAAGAAGGAAGCGCCATCGTCGGGGTCGGGGTCTCGATGGTGGTGGCGCTCCCTCGCGCCTCTGATCCTGCTGAACCCGCCGTCGGTGGCTGCACTATCATCACCACCGAGAGCACGAGGAGCCACGCCGCAGCGGTGGTAGACGCCATTGCTAGCTTCTGGATCGATGGATGGATGTACTGTTTTGCTTTGTGAGTGATGAGTGACCCAATAGTGCAAGATAAGGGCTGTATTTATAGACCTCTGCGTGCCGCGGTCGACCAGCTCAAACCGGAAGCGCGCATCACACAATTGATGACCGTATACGTGTGTGGCTAGCATTATTGCACCTTTTTTAGGTTCACAACATATACGTAACGTAGACAATATTCAACCTATATTTATTTAAACTCAGTCATTCTCATTATAAGTCACTTTAACTTTTTTGATACATCCACTTTGCTACTCTTAGTCTAGAAAAAAAAAATCAAATATATATTTATAAGCGACTTATAATTTGCAATGGATCTCGGACTAATAAAAAGAAAAGGTTCCGTGGAGACCAATCATTGTCTGTTTGTTCCACTCGATCGGTTTTCTTCTAGCGCTTCTGATTGGTTTTTGTGTTCCTTCTTTTGGTTCTGCGCCTTCCAGTTCTTCGTTTGGTTTTTCGCATTTCTACTTCTAAATAAGGATCATTTTTATATGCTCAATTTTTTGTCCACCTTTTTCTCTCACCATTCACTACCGGAAAAAAGACTGTGCCGATGGTTTTAATTTTGCTGACGGCCGGAAAAGCAAGCCGTCGGCAAAGAATTCTTTGCCGATGGCCGAGCCCTCGGCGAAGGCAAGCCATCGGTAAAGGAAATGTCGTCGGCAAACAAAAGCCGTCGGCAAAGATCCTCTTTGCCGACGGCCGGACCCTCGGCAAAGAAGGGCAGTCGGCAAAGGGGGCCAGAGCTAACGGCAACCCGCGCCGTCCCCTTTGCCGACGCCCGATTCGTCTGGCCGTCGGCAAAGAACTCCTCCTTTGCCGATGGCCACGCGTCCTCGCCGTCGGCAAAGGGTCTTTGCCGACGGCCCTGCCTGGCCGTCGGCAAAGAGTAAAATTTTTTTTTGTTTTTTTCATCCCTATTTTTTCATGGTGTATTCCTACACCAAATAACTCGCAACTTCAAAAGTTGGGACCATTTTGATTTTTTTTTGCTATATTTGGTTTATTTTTTTTGTTTTTTTAATTTTTCCGGCAACTCTAAACTTGAACTGCAGGTACATGAAATAATGAAATTTGCTGATTCAAAAAAAGGTATTCATGAGATTCGGAGTATGTTGAGGCCTTATACAGGACCTCGCGTGAAATTACGACCATGTTGGTGTCGTAACATGAGGAGTTACATGCGCGAAAAGTGTTTTCAAATTATATAAAATCC